>WSYH01008648.1:9172-28486 GCA_036426205.1 Ascaphus truei | reverse complement strand
GCCCGGTGACAGGGACATCGGAATTTATCCCTCACAATTTCCACCAGGTGAGAAAAATTACTGTACTAGGCGTGTCGTTGCTTATAGTTATTTTAAACATTTCCGCTGCTTTTTATAGTGTCTTCCCAATATAAGCATACCTACATCTATATATGTATATGTCTGTTTCTCTCTCTCTCTCTCTCTATATATATATATATATATATATATATATATATATATCCACGTTCAGAATTGATCTTAGTAAGTTATCCTTTTGATAAGTGACCAAGGTAATCCATTAACATAATAGTAGCTTGATTGAGTACGTAAACTCCAAGATCTAGTGAAGTCATCCAAAACACTAATATGCGGTGAATTGTTCGCTCTCAGACCCCGAGGTATAAATTCTATGCCCTTCAGATACTCTTCAAAACTAAATTGTTCTCCCACAGTTTTCCTCTGTGATGTTATAAACTTTGTTACAACTCCCTAAGAATCACTGATGTTAAGGTGGTTTTGAGGTTTCAGGAGCTACGTTAATCTGATGAGAAGATTTCGTAAGCCTCCACCTGCCATCATTAAAATCATGTTGTTTCATTTGATAGAAAACAAGACATAGGCGCCTCAGACAGTAAGCGACGATGATGTGAATCGGCAAGCGTACCGATTAGTCCTGTTATTGGCGATTTCCTGTCTCTGTATGCAGAGTAAGTGCCGAATGTCTCAAATATGAAACCGATTAAACAAATTGTCCGACCACTATACGATGATTGCCGATCACACACAGGTGTATCGCGTGCGTTTTATTCGTGGTTGGCACGGGTTGCGTGCTGTAGGTTTGGGCCAATTCAAAATCTTGCTGAATCAGGCACCGAAGCAAACCATGTATTGGATCGTGCGCCATATTTAAAGTGCAACGTGTACTGTTAATCATCATCTGTGTGTTGGGAGTGAGAGAGAGAGAGACGCACAGAGCTGGCGATTAATATTTGCATATTGACTGAGAGGACTTGGTGTGTATGTGAGAGCTTTTGCGTTGTTGTTTTGTTTACATCTTTGTCTTGTTTTCTATGTGGAAGTGTGTTTCGTGGTGATTGGCTGTACATTTGTTTCTGTTTTTTGTGATGCTGTAAGTATGCCGCCAAAGCGTGGGAAGAGTGATGCTGGTGGATGTAGTGCTACTCGTGCGAGGACGCATCAGAGTGAAAGTACTGGTCAGGGAGTGCAGTTGCTGTTGTAGGACGTGCGAGGTGATGTTGCTGGGAGTGGAGTGCTGTTGATGGGAGTGGGAAGTGATTGTTGCTGGTGAGTGGACGTGCTGTTGCCTGGGTAGTTGCTGTTTCTGCGAAGTGGTGTTGCTGGGAGTGTGAGTGGCTGTGCTGTGGAGTGTGAGTGCTGTTGTGGGAGTGGGAGTGCTGTTGTGGGAGTGGAGTGCTGGGGGAGTGGGAGTGCGGTGATGGGAGTGGGAGTGCTGGGGCTGGGAGTGGGAGTGCTGCTTGGTGGCCAGTGCCTGCGAGGGTGTTATTGGTGGTGGCGTGCTGCTGGTTGCCAGCTTTTGGAGTCTCATTCATGGAAGGTAAGGAGGTCCGTCAGCACCAGCCAAGCTGTCTGAGCCTAATACGTGCTCGGAAGAAACGTGCTGGAGAAGCCCGTCATCCTCGACTTTCAATGACAAGAAATTATAGGGCTCTTGTCCACTGTGGATTCTGCGAGCCTATGACAGTCTCTATGGACAGTTAGTAGGTAAGTGTCAACCTTTCATTTATTCTCAAATAATGTGATTCCTAGGTCATGTTGTAGTTTTGTTAATATGCCAAAATATGGGTACAGAATATCTTTCTAGTTAATTAGTGTGAAACACAGCTTTTATCAGGAGTTACAAGGACAACAAAACTCAGGCGTTACAATTTGCCTGATAACTTGTCCAGACAATATATATGAAACAGTGCTTACATGTATAGGTTTACTAGTGATATGTCATGTGCCTTCACATATTACACCTTAAAACAGCATGTGCTTTCTCTTGGAACAGCTAGCAGTGTAGGAAACTGGTGGGTTTTTGTATTATTATTAATTAACGTCTATATATTTTGGATGTTTTTCAAGGCGCTGGACAAGTCATAAGACAAAAAGAATATGGGACACAATAGTAATTGGTGTCTCCAAATGCGTTTGTTGGGAATCGTCGTTTCAGATCAAGGAGATTGTCGCACAAGGAGATTTTGGACGATATTAGGTGCAAAATTTAAAAAAGGGTCAAAAAAAGGACCAACGCTGGCATTTGCTTACGGCCACTGGAGTGGCCCGGCCCACCACAGCGTATTGATATTAAACTCCAATGGGGAGCTGCTTTCGGGGAAAAAATTACTTTCCTACGTCGTCGTAGAGGGTTTGCCCTGGTGATCAGGGACATCGGAATTTATCCCTCACAATTTCCACCAGGTGAGAAATATTACTGTACTAGGCGTGTCATTGCTTACAGTTATTTTAAACATTTCCGCTGCTTTTTATAGTGACTTCCCAATATAAGCATACCTACATCTATATATGTATATGTCTCTCTCTCTCTCTCTCTCTCTCTCTCTCTCTCTCTCTCTCTCTCTCTCTCTCTCTCTGTGTGTGTGTGTCAAATTAGACATATATGTTGTAGTCCTACTAAAAGCAGTAACTAATATACAACGTTGCATTGCGTGCTCATTTGCATGTGAATTCCCACAATGCTTTGCTGCAGTGGAAGCAATTGATGGTGGGCGAAGATGGGGAACAACAGGGTAGCACACATGTGTAACACATGCTAATGAGAAATTATTACTAGCTACTGTTACAGAACATAAATATGTATAATATTAATCTGTATATTATTTATTTAACTCATACAAACACGACATTACTGGCTATTCTAATCATGCATCGAATATATTGCATGCAACGGCCTACAAACATCACTAGCACAAACAAATGTCTACTTGTTTATTAAAAGGTCCATTTTTGCTTTATGTCATATACAGACAGCATAATGAGGCACACGTAGCATATGTTATGTCATTGTGTTCATAACTTGCACACTTCAGATGACTATTTTGCTCCTCTACCATTGTGTTAAAGCAGCTGCAATGAATATGTCATCACAGCATACACGTCAACAGAGGGGGTGGGTTCAGCACGCACCCAAATTACAGGGTCATCTTACGGTCAACTTAGTTCACACCATTTTCACCTGTTTGAAGTAATTGTAAGGTCTGCCTGATTAGGGTTGTTGGGGAAGGGAATACCGTTCTTACAACCTGACTAGCAAAACTGAAGGTAATCACACTCATTTGAAAGCTTCACTCTAGGTACTAAATCCCCCAACAAGTCATTACTTATCAAACCGTACGTCACACATTCGTTCACTCATATCTATAGTTCAACTGATATCAACAACACATTATCACACACTGCATGTGTTGTGTTGTTGAGTGACAGCCACATTCAGGTGTGCCACAGTTTCTATTAATGTACCACACATATCCTCTACCAAAAACGAATCTTTTTGCTATATGACCACCTTCATGATAACCATTGTGAATGTTCATCTCATGATACTTATGTACATTATGATACTGATATGACTACACAACAAAATTTTTTTATCTACAAATGTAATCAATTTATCCTAACGCATTACTGCAGAAACATAGTATGTTGTATGTTAGGGAACTCAAAAGTTCTAAGTACACAGGCATGTACATTGTTATTACAACTATTTATGTTCACTTTCTCACACACATTTTCGGTTAAGGAACTGATGCTGTTAGTTACTCATAAATACAGAACATACAATAACTGTTTGTTCAATATTTACACATGTAAATGTACAACTGATGTTATTGTTATATATAGTTGCCCCTGGAGGACATGTGTCACCTGAGACGGAACAAGTGTCTTCACCTGGGTCATGCAGTTCAACACACCTAGAAGGTGGGTGTATGAGGTGGTGGCCATATAATATGTGCACTTCTATATGTTATGTTGTCATGTTCATTATTTGTTTTGCACATGTTCTTTAAATAGGATTACTTAATGTCAGTGAAAATTAAGTTTAAGACAACATGTATTGTGTTTGTGATGTTAAGTATCATGTAGGAGTTGTGAGTTTAGAACAACTTTTCATTCATTCTTATTTCATACTGAGTCCAAACATTATTCGTAAGTCAAGGTAGTTTTTAATGGGACGTTATAAAACGTATGGAAACATGTTAGTTGTTACTTATGACACAGTATAATTACATAGTAAAACAGCAGAGATTAACATGCCATTTCATAATGTGTACATTTATTTTTAGAACATGATGATGAAGATGATGATGATGAAGATGATGATGAAGATGATGATGATGCCACCATAGACACAGAAAACCAACCAAGTGACCATGAAGAGGTTCCCATTGAAACAGTTGCACAGCCAATTCGTCCATCAAGTAACACATACGATGCAATAGTAGCTTCTGAGGGAAAAATTGTGGAAGCTGAAAATCGTCGCCATTCTGATCTGATGACAGTGCTCGAAAGGATGATTTCACTGCAGGAACAAACGATATCACAATTGGCACATCTCCACAGAGTCTTCATTGAAGTGCCTAAACAAATGCAAAAAATAAACACGTCATTAGAAGCAATGGTTGTGCAGCAAACCCAAGCAAATTACTTGAGAATGACTACTGTACCCAATTTCAACTTCAACACCTCACAGGCAGGATCTTTACATGCTGGTAATTTTTCACCACATGCATCTGATGTTCATTCCCCAGGTCGGAATGTTACCGGTCAAGTAGCAGACATTTCTGTGCAGGTTCCTGACGACATCCTACCGCTGCCATCTGTAGAAAATCAGGAGCTGACACCTACAAAGGAGGCGGCAAAAACAACAAAGCACAAGCAGTTACTACTGACCAGTTTTTGGACACAAACAAAAAAACCCACACATGAAACGGACCAACCATCAGTTGTGCAGTGTCTACCAACTTGCTCACATGTGTCAGTGGGCACAAGCCCTGTCGGTGAGTCACTGCCCACAAGCCCTGTCCGTCAACAGTCACTGGCCACAAGCCCTGTCGGTGAGTCACTGCCCACAAGCCCTGTCGGTGAGTCACTGCCCACAAGCCCTGTCCGTGAAGTGCCAGAGGCCACAAGCCCTGCCCGTGAAGTGCCAGAGGCCACTCAAAGTGGCTCTGTTGTGCCTAAAGTTGTTGCTAAACGAAAAAGGAAAATCCAAGAGACAACAAGCAGGCCTGTTACTCGCTCTCAAAAGGAAAAAAATAAATGTTATAATTCACTAAATATGTCTTTGGCCTTGTTTTGTTGACTTCAGATTATCTAATGAATATTGTATGTATGCTGAAGACCTGTTGTTTCCAAACTTTCAAGTATGTTCTTGTACACGTGAAGTTTTGGAAATGTTAACAGTCCTCATTAATGAATAGTGTTATTAATATTGATGTATTAATCATCTGTTCAGTAATGGTCCACCAGGAGCCAGTTGCTATGTTTAGAGAAGCTGCCATTGACTTACCTGCAAAACATTGTATTTGGGTGTGTTACTTGATGTAATCATTGCATGTTAATATTATTCACATGCAATTAAAAACACACATCTATTTAACTGCAAACATCTTTCTTGTCCGTGTACAGCAGGATTAAGTGTAAAACATTACTTACCTTCACCTTGCTTGCCCATTGTAATGTTGTCCTTTAATCATTTACACTGGCGACACACTTTATTGAAGTGTGGCCAGTTCCGCAAGCCGGGAGATTTCCCGGCTTGCAAGTGGCATCCCCTCGGCGTGCCGCGCGTCACCCGAGGGAGCCCTGGTGTCCCGCGATGTGGGGGACGGCGGCAGGGGGTTCCGGGGGACCCGGCGGACCCGGAGAGGAGAGGGGGAAGCCGCGATCGGCGGGCCTCTCCTCCGCTGCTTCGGCGCGCGCCCGGCACCCTCCGGCGCGCGCCAGGTAACTGCTGCGGCCGAGAACGGGCAAATGCTCGAATAAACTCGGCCGCAGCAGTATGTGTTCTTGTTTCAAGAACATATCTGTGAATGTATACTAATATATATGTAGTATGTATGGATATATGTACACACACACAGTGTGTGTTTGTGTATACACTGGCGACACACTTTATTCGAGCTCGGCTAGTCCCACGAATTCGGGTATACCCGGGTGTATTGAGGTTTGTGACTGTTTTCTGCCCGAGTGCATTGGGTTATTTTCCAGGCAGGGATTGAAGCATTTTATTCCCGCTGGCTGCAATACTGCACAGTATATAAATATATACTGCATTACAATTCATGAATTTATGCCATCTGGTAGACACGCGAAGCATTGCAGCCTATTAAATCCTAATCATTATCATTTAACAGATCAGCCGCCCGTCAGCCAGGCATGAACCCAGGCTGGGAAGGCAAACGCAATGGGGCTTGTCAGAGGTGAGGAGCGGCGCATTCCAGGTATCTGCCAGGTACATACTGGGTATTTGCTCGAATAAAGTGTGTCGGTGCAGTATATATATATAAATATATATATATATGATTTGTACTATCTAAACTGGTATAGATGTATTTTCAGAAAACATACACTTCATGCTTCCTTGTGAAAACACAGTATTTTAATAATACAGGCCTAATGTTTGTGAACTATACTAACTGTGAGCCTATAACAGTATTGGCCTAAAACAAATGTTTATTACTTAATTCACTCATGTTTATCACCATTTAAATAGGTTTCATACAAGGCCTACTTACTGCCATCAATATGTTCTGTGTACACCTGCATTACAGAGATATTATTGGTTGTAACACTACAGGCCTTCTAAATTAAAAAAAAACCTTGTTTGATGGTAAATCACATTTACCAGACAGGTCAATGCAATAGGCCATAACAAATTTGAAGCCTCTATTATTTAAACCTTTAAATAAATCAGACCAATATAAAAATCCCTCTTTACATATAAACCCTTAAATATTGTAATATACACACACATTAAAAGTTTGGTTTTACTGACATTATATATATATATATATATATATCTATATATATATATAGATATATTTATGAGAGAGATATATATATATATCTACATATACACACGTACTTAAACTCTGATGCAGACAGGGAGTTAACCAGACTTTCAAATAGACACAGAAATTTATGTGAAAAAAAAAATATTTACTTTTGCAGGTGTGTGTGTATTTCATTATATGGCTGTGTAAGCACTATTTTCATAAAGTGGACAATGTTTTTTTCCTCAACCCACAATGTTTCTTAATTAAAAGTCTACAAATGTTTTGAGAAAGTAGATAAAAGTTGCTACATGTTGGTCAGTCAAATGGCTATCAGAAACCACAAATGTGAAATCAATTATTTCCAGACCTACAATTGGTGCTTGAAACAAGGAGTACAAGTTGAAACATTGTGTGACCTTGAAAAGGAAAGACACAAAATAGTTAGCATTTGAACCATTTCATTATTATGAACAAAGAACATAGAACTGCACACATCATTTCTG
Source organism: Ascaphus truei (assembly GCA_036426205.1). Taxonomy (NCBI): domain Eukaryota; kingdom Metazoa; phylum Chordata; class Amphibia; order Anura; family Ascaphidae; genus Ascaphus; species Ascaphus truei. The sequence continues at coordinate 20,961 of WSYH01008648.1, read as the reverse complement.
ATACTCTGCAATGGCTGATGATTTATGTACAAATATGCATCCACACAAGGGGTACAAACTGATGATTGCAGAAGCGATTGTGTCAAGTTCGGACCAGAAAGCCAACGTGGGACAAATCTATGATTTGATTAGAGCAAAGTATCCTTATTACCAAGAACCTGGGCGTGCGCGAAATTTTAAATCCTCAGTAAGATTCACTTTATCAACTAATGACTGTTTTGAACGTGTGCAGGATAAGCTACAAGAAAGGTATGGTTTTTGGAAGATTGCTAAGGAAAAACAATTCACCGTGGAAGACGGCACACATATTGTGCTAAATGGCATATTTATTCCTAATGCCAATAGCAATGGATCCGCTACTACTGATCCGTGTGAATCGATACCTGCTGCAATATCTGCACCCTCCATTGCTGAAACACACATTCTACAAGAACATAACTACTATGATTTTGTACAAAGCCTTTCTGCTGCAAACGCATTCGAATGGGTACCCGAAGAAATGAACCTACCTCCGGACCAATTGTTTGAAGAAAGCAGTGGCGATTCCTATGAGCGCTTCATGGAGGAGATGTGTGTCATACAGGATTCAGCGTTTGGGTCAACCGTGGATGCAAATGCCTTGGTTTTCTGGAGCGACCAGTTGCAGGCAGACGAAGTGTTACTTCTACAAGAATGGTAAATATAACAATCGTTATGCGTTGACTCAGCGTTAAAAGGTTTTTTTTTTGTAACCACCATTTTGACTTTAAATGCGTGGATACAGCGTAACATTGCAGACTGCATAACATGTAGCGATCACAAACACATTGTTTCCTATTACAATATAGTAGAACCTGAAAGAGTAGTACACATTGCTCACGGAATAAATATATGTACTTTCCTATCCCTTTAAACATATTATAAACATGTTACCATAACTGTAACACACACCTGTTTTGTTATCATGCAACATCTACAAAAAACAAACCGGGTCGACCACGTATGACGTGGGACCCTTGTCATGTGCCAAGGCGTCCTTAAAAAGGATTACGGATGTAAGTCCCACCCCCAAGCGACATGCGCGTGTCAAAGCCTATTGGCTGTGTTGTTTTGTTGTAGTTACGGTAACTGCACTGTGTCATGCGTGCGCCTCAGTGTTTGTGGGCGTACACTGGGCGTTAGCCGAATGTTAATTGAGTGGGAAGAGTGTTTGCGTGCGCTTCACGCTGGCTTAACATGACGTCACACGTATTGCATTTGCGCATTGTGTTATCGGCCGTGCTTTCTGTCCACACACGTCTGTTTTTAAAAGAATACAGATGTACTCGTTTAGAACGAATGTAGTTTCGCCTTCATTGTATTTGAAATAAATATTTAATGGTTAATGCTATTTTCAACATGTATTGAACGCACAACGTACGCATTGCTTTGCGCATGCGCTAACAGTTAGTCGACCCAAGCGTGAAGTGCGTGCGCACACTAAGATGTGCGCGCACATTTTTCAGTATACAGGCAACGTTAATTTCATATACATAGTTATGCCTGCTACTAATTTCATTAACCATTACATTATGATGTACACTTGTAGTTCTAACATATAAGTGACTGACGTGTGTATGTACACAATCATATAGAGCTGTGTAACGCGTTGTCACAGATACATATATAGTAAGGTGCCATCTTTGACCATCATGTGTTTGCTTTATTTCAGAGATGTCGGGGAAGATACAATCGGATCAATGTATGATTTCAGAAGAGTCTACCTTTATATGAGATGATTGTGAGGAGGAGCCACCGACTACTATACTACATATGGAACTAATTTTATGTTGCTTGCAGCGCTTATTAACAAACAATTAAAAATGTGATACCCTTATGCCTATATTGCATAAGCACTTAATTAACATAATGATGCTGCAAAAGAGTGCAGCTAGAAATTTTCTTGAGTGTTCTTTAATTACTACTAACATTTTAGGCCATGGTGTGTTTTATATATAACAACCATTCCCACTCTGCTAACACATTTGTGTATTCTATTGTGTAATGGAACGTATGACTGTCGAAACTATGTAACAATAATAATAATTATAATAATAATATGAGCATGTTCTTGTATAGCGCTGCTAGTTGTAAGCAGCGCTTTACAGACACATTTTTCAGGCTGAGGTCCCTGGCCCGTGGAGCTTACAATTTATTTTTTGCCGCCTGAGGCACAGGGAGATAAAGTCACAAGGAGCCGACACCGGGAATTGAACCAGACTCCCCTGCTTCAAACTCTCAGTGCCAGTGTGTGTCTTTACTCACTGAGCCACTCCTTCTCCCAATGTAAAGGACACTTACAACCAACTAGCCATTTCTTGTTAAAAATCTCTTGTTACATGGGTATGTTGATAAAATGGTTTGGGACTGTAGCAAATAATGTTATTGGCAAGATGTTGTGGTCCCCTACAATGCATGATGTACTGAATATTACATCAACATCATGTAATGAAGTACGTTTATGTGTATATTTCATGTACCAAACTAACTATAGTTTACTGTGTTTATTAAACGTTCAACACATACATACTACAGTCAATATGATGATATAAGCTACCATAATAAACCTGCTGTTATCATTTGTCGGTGTTATACATGGATCATACACAAATTGATACAGACACAAACAGTTGTCTTAAAAAGTGTGCCTATGCTAATGTGCACGTGATTGACGTTTATATTTTGAGAATACTTGATAATTATCATCATGATAATGATGAAGTGACGTCAATGACATTCCAAATATATTACCAACATTGTCATTGTGGGAAATTAGAAATGCAAAATTACAGTAAAATTTTTGACACAATTGTGGTTTTGTTTACACTTTGACACTTGTTACATGTAGGTCACATCAACACACGTGTGACTTATACATACACATGTGACACATTTTAATTAATGCACAAATAATTTGTAGCATTAATAATCACCTACATTGCTAAATATAAGATGTACCACGCATTGTTGTGATTACAGGCATTCATGCATGGAGTATTATGATCAGTCAATTGCATCCGTGATTAATGAGCTCCCGTAAGTAAACAAATAAGTACAGTTATCCCCTTCTCTCCAAACACCTCTATATTACATTAATGGAATTTATAAGGGAACATACATTAAATGTGATGAAATGGGAGTAATCATTTTCTAATACAATGCACATGAAACCTCAATAGTAGCTAAATGCATGTACATGATACAGAAAGTACATATATGTAACATTTTTCTTTGAACCAATATGTTGGGTTTTTACTTCAAATAATTATATGAATATTGAGGTAGGCACATCTTATGCCAGATGTCAGCAAATATACATACCATGATCAGTCATACTGGAGATATACCTATAATGCAAAGGAACAATATATAAATTGCAAACATTGACATGCCATCTTCAGTACCGTAAGCAACACAGCAAAGTGTGTATTTGGTGTTAAATGTGCAACACCATGTATATTTAATCACATTCAAAATGTAAAGCAGCCTGGTGTACACATCATATGGATGTACATGTTACACTGCACCAATAACATTGTATGTAAGCATACTGCAAGAATGAATGACTATGGCCATACTATGTGTATTGTGTTAGCATAAGGAACAACACAATGCTAAAATATTACTGCTTTGTTACCCCAGTTGTATTCACATACACACAACTAATGTACAATTGAAGAGGGATTATATAACCTGTGCAACAATAACATACCGGTGCCACATCCCTTTGTGCACACAGCAGAGAAAAGAAAGGTGTGCAACCCATATTCATCTGTGTCCTAACAGAAGGTTATATAAAGAAACATTCTTGTTAATATAACATAATTAATCTATAAAAGTAGTACTAGGAACATATATGTTTTTACTTACAAGAAAAAAAGGAATTGATGAGATTCTGGCGTGTCTGGCCACCACTGGCTGTTTGTTCATTTTCAGCAGCTACATGGGTTGGATGCTCGTCTACCAAAGGCTCAGCTAGGTCTGATTGTACATTGTGCCTGAGTTCAACATTGTGCAAAATGCAACAGGCAAGGATAATATCAGACACTTTTTGAGGCTTGTATAGAAGAGCCCCACCAGTTCTGTCCAGACACTTAAATCTGGTCTTGAGTAGGCCAAATGTCCTCTCTATAACAGATCTTGTAGAGATATGGGCTGCATTGTACCTCTCCTCTGCTTCAGTTTGAGGGTCTAGCACCGGAGTCAAGAGCCACGGCCTAATTCCGTATCCTGAGTCACCTATAATGAATGGAGCACACATAAGCTTACATTAGTGATAAGATTCTACAATGACAATATTCCTAAAGAAAAATGTGTTTTGTGTTAGAACATCTAAATCTGTACTCACCCAGCAGCCAACCATGTTCAAAATGTCCCTCTTCGAACGCATGGAAGACTGAAGAGTTCCTCAGGATAGAGGAATCGTGACTGGAACCAGGGAATTTGGATACCACATGCATTATCCTCATCCTTGGCATCACATACCACCTGTACATTGAGTGAATGGTAGTGCTTATGATTGCGGTAAACATGCTCACTCTGACTAGGTGCAATCAAAGCAACATGTGTGCAATCGATTGCACCCAGCACACATGGTATCCCTGCTATATTATAAAAGCCAGTCCTGACTTCCAGCCACTCTGTCGCCTCTGTAGGAAAATGAATATAATTCCTAGCACGTCTATTGAGTGCATAGAGAAACTGGGTAAAGGCCCGCGAGAATGTAGATTGCGAGACCCCGCCCACTATGCCCACAGTTGTCTGGAATGACGCGGAAGCAAGATAATGTAATGAGCACATCATTTTAACAAGCCCAGGGACTGCACGACCTCTGGCTGTCAAAAAATCTAAATCTCCCCTTATCTCCTCATAAAGAGATAAGATTGCTGCTGAACTGAAACGATAGCGACTTACTATCTCCTCCTCACTCATCCCATCTAACAGGGTTCTCTCCCTGTACACACGCGGACGAGGCACAACTTGTCTCCTCTGTCTTCTGCTCTGATCTCCTGTCCCTCTACCTGTCCCTCGGCCTGTCCCTCTCCCTGTCCCTGTCGTATCCGCGTGCCTGTCCCTGTCACTGTCCCTGGCTCTGTCCCTCCCTTGCCCTATGTCATTCTCTTGATCAGCAAGCATGTCATGGAAAAGAATGTTCCTCCGTCTCCTAAACAATCGCAACATTTTGAAATGAGTAGCTGTGAATGAGCAGGTAATGGGCGTCCTTTAAATAGGTATGTGATGATGTCAGGTGACATAGTAAAATGCAAGGTGTTACATTAACATATTAAAGTACTTCTGTCCCAAGCTGTCTGCACTTGATCTTAGAAGTATTTGTTCTGTGTATTCTGCAAGGAATTATGATATTTGACAATGATGTCACTTGAAGCTTTGTACAAACATTGCTTTAAAAAACTTAATTTAATGTGCAATGCATGTAACACTTCTGAACGCAACAGTCAGTCATGTAATTAGACAAAAAGCCTGAGATTGACGTGGAAAATGTTTGCTGCAACATGTGTAATTAGCCATGTTATTGTCACATGTTGACAACAATGAATTGTCGTGTGCATATGCATGCATTTATGTAATGAGGATAGTTGCTATAGAATCAGTTTGAAAGGTGTCACAATGATTAATTACTGTAGATGTGTGTAGAAGTTAGGTTGAAGTGCTTGTAATGCAACGTTTACAATGTAAACATGCAATGTGATTGAGTGTCCAATAAGTGACGTCATGAAAAAAGGGAGGACCCAAACTACATGTAAACATGAGAAGAAAGATGTACATGAAGGTTTCAAGATGCGTTACACATTACAAGCATTGTGTAATGTAAAGCAACATGAATATACGGTGTATGTGTTAGATGTGTGACATGTGTAACATCATATAAATAATTGTCGCTCAGTTCAGTAAAATGTGTGATATGATGTGAGGTTCTCCTTTAAGAGTTGAGTATAGGATTTTCCCTTGACACATCATCACATGATGAGTAATGTGACACGCAAATGATGAAAACATCTAAAAGTATAATGTTATGCAAATAATACACGTCAGCTGTGACACAATGCAGGGAATGCCCCCCACACTGTAATGCAAATCACCTTTGTATTGTGAGCAATGAAACGTAAACAGTACTATACTGTTATACGTCCCCACTCCATTGACTCCATTGATGTACAGAAGATTTTTTTTTCTAAGTGCCGTTCCGGCAGCCTTAGCGATCATTCTCCCCTCCAACTTGCCAACTTTAGTTGGCGGGAGAAATTGGCCATAACATCTCAATTTCCTAGTGCCGATCAGCCCCGATAAGCTGATTTTGGTACTTGAATCCAGGCGATTTAAAAAAGTGGCGATCAGTGCCGAAAACAAGCTTATCGGCAGCCGACTGGCCATAACAAAATTATCGGCTACGAAACCTGCCGAAATCAAGCACTTATCGGCGCTTACTGAATCTCAAACCCAATTTTGGCTATAAAATGCCGAAAAATCCTTATCAACGCTTACTGCATGAGGCCCATAGTGTGTTAATCAATGGAAGGTATTGTCGCATGCCGGGTGATAATGGGTCAAAGTAACCCAAATAGAAAGTGCTACACGTAAAGAAAAACCCGCACTGCTGGTGTTAACCTGTGAGGTGCTGACTGGATGGAGACGTGCTATGCACGAACACCCTCACAACAGCAGATATCACCAATGGAAACAAAAAACAGCGCACAACGCCAATGGTGAAGTAAGTAATAACAGTGTATATTGAATAAAATAATATATATACTGCGTACATCAAGTATGATTATATATGCATTGAGTGTGTAATCACACTGGTTACCACTCGATGAGGCTGGTGTGGAAGTGGTGTAGTAGCTCTTCTCAGCGGGCACTCTCAGCAGCAGCTGTATACCAGGACTCTGCTAGAATATCCCTCTCATGCTGACGTCATCTCCATAGGGATTAACCCTTCAGTCCAGCTGGGCTTCGTTCCTGATGGTAGCCTCCAAAGGTACCCCTAGGGGTTTGGTAATGTCCAAAAGTGGCTGTTGGGGCTCCCTATTCGAAACCGCCACACATATAGGGAAGTCTGTTTGCTGTAGGCTTCACCGCGGCTAGACACACTACTGCCTCGTTGCGGGACGCCACGTGATGACGTCACTGTGTCCGCGATCCTTCAATCCGTCGGCAAGAGTGCAAAAAGTCTTTCACAGGAAAAGTGTTCCACACAATGATGCAAATAATAAAATCAATATAATAAAGCACATAGAACAGGTTATTCCAACGCGTTTCGTAGTAATAACTACTTCTTCAGGGAATCAGTTATTACTACTAAACGCGTTGGAATAACCTGTTCTATGTGCTTTATTATATTGATTTTATTAATCCCTATGGAGATGACGTCAGCATGAGAGGGATATTCTAGCAGAGTTCTGGTTTACAGCTGCTGCTGAGAGTGCCCGCTGAGAGGAGCTACTACACCACTTCCACACCAGCCTCATCGAGTGGTAACCAGTGTGATTACACACTCAATGCATATATAATCATACTTGATGTACGCAGTATATATATTATTTTATTCAATATACACTGTTATTACTTACTTCACCATTGGCGTTGTGCGCTGTTTTTTGTTTCCATTTCTGTAGTGTGTTAGGGGGTGCTGAGCCACCCCCTATTATTATAGCAGCAGACGCCTTCTTCACTGAATACACGGTTATGTAATGTATTTTATTCGATTCTCACTGGTGTTTTGTGGCCTTCATATTGGGCTTCATAATTAAAAGGGTTTAGGTATTGCACTTTAATACTGCCTTTTCTAGAGGTTAAGGAGTTGCGCATGGTTAATTTTTGTTTATCATAGATATCACCAATACCTTACGTACAGTAATGAGGGAGTGCCTATTTGGGTTCACATTACCTCCAAGGTTTTTTGGTAATCTCCTTTAGATGCCCTAGCTTGCTGACATTATATACCATACTTGAGTGCCTGCCCAATAGTTTGCACTCAAGAGTATGGGCAATATATGTCCTCAATAGAGATCTAGCTCTGACAGCGCTGGTGAACTTATATAGCAACCAGTGCAATCTCTATCTGTGGTAGATACTTATAGGTCTAACCTAGTGCATTATATGCCACATTATTATGAGTGTATCCATTTAGCGTGCACTACACGCCTAGATACACTCACATAGAGACAGTCCTTTCGGTGGGCTCTCTCTGGCTCCTCTCCTATATTTTAGGTAGCTATAACCTATAGCATCTGATCCCGAGTATCTATCAGGGATCACACCATATCTACCCACCTAGACCAGGGTGGGTCACTAAAGGATACAGTCACGTGCTGTTCAATATAGCATTTAATTACGTTTTAACACCCTATTTTTTATTCATAGTTATTAATAAAGTATTTTAAATTTATCATTATATATTTGTTGTGAATGAGTGCTACAAGACTGGGTTCTTTTTCTCTTAATTGATACTACAGTATCGCAGACAAGAATGAAATGTGACAGCTTACAGTAGAAGGGCTTTGGAATTTGCGCATGCGTGGCAGGCAGCTCCGCGATTTCAGCCAACATGTTAATCGTGACATACCGTAGAATTGCTATAGGATTTTGATGACAACAACTCTCGATTGCCCTCTTGAGTTTCTCGACGGTATTGCAGAATACGCTAAAATGCCATTTTCTTATCCGGACAAAACGATAATCAAACTGTGTGTTTAACTCGGCACGATTAGATCAAATTACGCACCATCTAATGGGTATTCCAATCTACACACCGCGTTAATGGTTCGAAAAACGGCCGCTGCATCAGTGTATATGTATATATATAGTGTATATGTATATATATAGTTGCATGATGAAGTCACTGTACAAATGAATGGAAGAAAAGGGTGGGTATCGGGCCAGTGTGGCTTAACCCCTTAATTACCTTTGCGGTTATTATCCGATAAGGTGTTTACGGGGTTAATTCATATCTGAATGTTATTGCAATGTATTGGCTATGTATTTTGTGGGCAACGAAAGACAAGGATTTTGCTGGCGACGGGGGCTTCTTATTGATGAGGTCAGTAGTACTTTATTGATTTTAATATGCTAGTTAATGTGTTTAATAATGGGAAATAATCTATTATCCCTATCTGGATAATAGTTTTTTTGCACATTATTGTACTGTAGGTGTTGGGGGGGGGGGGGGTGTGTCAAATTAGACATATATGTTGTAGTCCTACTAAAAGCAGTAACTAATATACCACGTTGCATTGCGTGCTCATTTGCATGTGAATTTCCACAATGCTTTGCTGCAGTGGAAGCAATTTATGGTGGGCGAAGATGGGGAACAACAGGGTAGCACACATGTGTAACACATGCTAATGAGAAATTATTACTAGCTACTGTTGCAGAACATAAATATGTATAATATTAATCTGTATATTATTTATTTAACTCATACAAACATGACATTACTGGCTATTCTAATCATGCATCGAATATATTGCATGCAACGGCCTACAAACATCACTAGCACAAACAAATGTCTACTTGTTTATTAAAAGGTTAATTTTTGCTTTATGTCATATACAGACAGCATAATGAGGCACACGTAGCATATGTTATGTCATTGTGTTCATAACTTGCACACTTCAGATGAGTATTTTGCTCCTCTACCATTGTGTTAAAGCAGCTGCAATGAATATGTCATCACAGCATACACGTCAACAGAGGGGGTGGGTTCAGCACACACCCAAATTACAGGGTCATCTTACGGTCAACTTAGTTGACACCATTTTCACCTGTTTGAAGTAATTGTAAGGTCTGCCTGATTAGGGTTTTTGGGGAAGGGAATACCGTTCTTACAACCTGACTAGCAAAACTGAAGGTAATCACACTCATTTGAAAGCTTCACTCTAGGTACTAAATCCCCCAACAAGTCATTACTTATCAAACCGTACGTCACACATTCGTTCACTCATATCTATAGTTCAACTGATATCAACAACACATTATCACACACTGCATGTGTTGTGTTGTTGAGTGACAGCCACATTCAGGTGTGCCACAGTTTCTATTAATGTACCACACATATCCTCTACCAAAAACGAATGTTTTTGCTATATGACCACCTTCATGATAACCATTGTGAATGTTCATCTCATGATACTTATGTACATTATGATACTGATATGACTACACAACAATTTTTTTTTATCTACAAATGTAATCAATTTATCCTAACGCATTACTGCAGAAACATAGTATGTTGTATGTTAGGGAACTCAAAAGTTCTAAGTACACAGGCATGTACATTGTTATTACAACTATTTATGTTCACTTTCTCACACACATTTTCGGTTAAGGATCTGATGCTGTTAGTTACTCATAAATACAGAACATACAATAACTGTTTGTTCAATATTTACACATGTAAATGTACAACTGATGTTATTGTTATATATAGTTGCCCCTGGAGGACATGTGTCACCTGAGACGGAACAAGTGTCTTCACCTGGGTCATGCAGCTCAACACACCTAGAAGGTGGGTGTATGAGGTGGTGGCCATATAATATGTGCACTTCTATATGTTATGTTGTCATGTTCATTATTTGTTTTGCACATGTTATTTAAATAGGATTACTTAGTGTCAATGAAAATTAAGTTTAAGACAACATGTATTGTGTTTGTGATGTTAAGTATCATGTAGGAGGTGTGAGTTTAGAACAACTTTTCATTCATTCTTATTTCATACTGAGTCCAAACATTATTCGTAAGTCAAGGTAGTTTTTAATGGGACGTTATAAAATGTATGGAAACATGTTTGTTGTTACTTATGACACAGTATAATTACATAGTAAAACAGCAGAGATTAACATGCCATTTCATAATGTGTACATTTATTTTTAGAACATGATGATGAAGATGATGATGATGATGATGAAGATGATGATGATGATGATGCCACCATATACACAGAAAAGCAACCAAGTGTGCATGAATAGGTTCCCATAGAAACAGTTACACAGCCAATTCGTCCATCAAGTAACACATACGATGCAATAGTAGCTTCAGAGGGAAAAATTGTGGCAGCTGAAAATCGTCGCCATTCTGATCTGATGACAGTGCTCGAAAGGATGCTTTCACTGCAGGAACAAACGATATCACAATTGGCACATCTCCACAGAGTGTTCATTGAAGTGCCTAAACAAATGCAAAAAATAAACACGTCATTAGAAGCAATGGTTGTGCAGCAAACCCAAGCTAATTACTTGAGAATGACTACTGTACCAAATTTCAACTTCAACACCTCACAGGCAGGATCTTTACATGCTGGTAATTTTTCACCACATGCATCTGATGTTCATTCCCCAGGTCGGAATGTTACCGGTCAAGTAGCAGACATTTCTGTGCAGGTTCCTGACGACATCCTACCGCTGCCATCTGTAGAAAATCAGGAGCTGACACCTACAAAGGAGGCGGCAAAACAACAAAGCACAAGCAGTTACTACTGACCAGTTTTTGGACACAAACAAAAAAAAACCACACGTGAAACGGACCAACCATCAGTTGTGCAGTGTCTACCAACTTGCTCACATGTGTCAGTGGGCACAAGCCCTGTCGGTGAGTCACTGCCCACAAGCCCTGTCCGTGACCAGTCACTGGCCACAAGCCCTGTCCGTGACCAGTCACTGCCCACAAGCCCTGTCCGTGAACAGTCACTGGCCACAAGCCCTGTCGGTGAGTCACTGGCCACAAGCCCTGTCCGTGAACAGTCACTGGCCACAAGC
>WSYH01008647.1:0-28490 GCA_036426205.1 Ascaphus truei | reverse complement strand
ATCTGTTGTCTAAATTTAGCATAGGTTGAACTTGATGGACGTACGTCTTTTTTCAACCTCATCTACTATGTAACTATGTAACTATGTAACCAGGTTAGTTGGCCCAGAAGCAGTTAGGGAGGCATAGACAGTCGCAGGATAATGGGCAGCTTTCTGTCTAAATTTATAGAAGAACGTGCAGACTTAGGGCATCATGCAGTAAGCAGCGAAAAAATGCATTAGCCAGTTTAGCAATTAGCCATGTTTTTGGCATGTTAAACTGTCTGTATGCTGTAAGGGGCGAATCCCTGGCGCATGAATGCACCACCACCATTTGATAAAATGGCTAGTAACAGGTGGCGAGATGGCTGCCTGGCGAGAAACTGCCGAGAAGCCGTCCCCTGCCGAGTTGTGTTTGCAGCAGAGAGAGATCCGCTGCTTTCTCGGCGCAAACATCAGCACAATAAAAATTATTTTTAAAACAACTTTTATTCATAGTGTACATGTGCAGGGGGTCTCCGGAGCTGAACCGCATTGGTTTCAGGTCCGGGGACCCCCTGCTTCCCGAGATACAGGCCCCGCTTAGCTACTCGCCTCTACTAGAATACAGCGTGGCGGAAAATGTTTCATTTTTAGGCGGAAAGTGCCTTCTCGCCTCGCCACCGGCGGGAAAAAAAAACCGCCAGCCAAACTGGCGTTTTTTTTAAATCTCGCCACTTTCTCGCCCCTTACTGAATACGGATAGGCTTTTTTGGCGGGAAAGTGGCGAGAAGTGCCTTTCCGCCGCTTACTGCATGATCCCCTTAGTATGGAAGTGATCCCTTCCACAGTTTCACAGTTGCAGAGACTGTGGGATAGAAACTCCAGGCCAGAGATTAGGGATTCTGTTTTTTTCCCTCACCTGCTCTCCTAATCACTAGAACAGGTATTTAGAGCAGAGAGGGTTACTTTTTCAGTCTCTCTTCTGGAGCCTGAAGGCTGGGGCACGCTGCTCCCATGTATCCAGTTCGGGGAGGACGCTCCCTTCATGACCTGCACTGTCCAGAAGCATTGCTTGGAATCTGGGGACGTTGTCCCCCATCTATCAGTTAAGCTGTGTCTAAAAATTGTGGATATTATTATGCTGTATCTAGTGACCCTAAATGAGAGGGTATTGTTTAAGCTGGGGAACCAGATAATATTCAGGAATACCTAATGGAAACAAAATTATTAGTAATAGTCAGCATGGATTTATGCAGGATAGATCTTGCCAAACTAACTTTATTTGTTTCTTTGAGGAGGTAAGTAGGAATTTAGACAAGGGTAATGCAGTTGATGTGGCCTACTTAGATTTTGCAAAGGCTTTTGATACGGTTTCACACAAGAGGTTGGTGTACAAAATAAAGAAAATTGGACTCAGTAATAATATATGCACCTGGATTGAAAACTGGTTAAAGGACAGACAACAGAGGGTTGTCCTAAATTGAACTTTTTCAGGTTGGGCTAAAGTCGTGAGTGGAGTACCTCAAAGATCGGTACTGGGACCCCTGCTTTTTAACTTGTTTATTAATGACCTTGAGGTTGGCATCTTTGCTGATGATACTAAATTGTGTAAGGTAATAGAATCAGAGCAGGATGTAATTTCTCTTTAGAAGGACTTGGAGAGACTGGAAACGTGGGCAGGTAAATGGCAAATGAGGTTTAATATAGATAAATGTAAGGTTATGCATTTGGGATGCAAGAATAAAAAGGCGACATACAAATTAAATGGAGATATATTGGGGTAATCCTTGATGGAGAAGGATTTAGGAGTGCTTGTAGACAGCAGGCTTAGCAATAGTGCCCAATGTCATGCAGTAGCTGCAAAGGCAAATAAGATCTTATCTTGCATCAAACGGGCAATGGATGGAAGGGAAGTAAACATAATTATGCCCCTTTACAAAGCATTAATAAGACCACACCTTGAATATGGAGTACAATTTTGGGCACCAATCCTAAGAAAAGACATTATGGAACTAGAGAGAGTGCAGAGAAGAGCCACCAAATTAATAAAGGGGGTGGACATTCTAACTTATGAGGAGAGGCTAGCTAAATTAGATTTATTTACATTAGAAAAGAGGCGTCTAAGAGGGGATATGATAACTATACAAATATATTCAGGGACAATACAAGGAGATTTCAAAAGAACTATTCATCCCACGGGCAGTATAAAGGACTCGGGCCATCCCTTAAGGTTGGAGGAAAGGAAATTTCACCAGCAACAAAGGAAAGGTTTCTTTACAGTAAGGGCAGTTAAAATGTGGAATTCATTACTCATGGAGATGGTGATGGCAGATACAATAGATTTGTTCAAAAAAAGGTTGGACATCTTTTTAGATGGGAAAGGTATACAGGGATATACCAAATAAGTATACATGGGAAGGATGTTGATCCAGGGATTAATCCGATTGCCAATTCTTGGAGTCAGGAAGGAATTAATTTTTCCCCTTAATGGGGTTTTTTGTTTGCCTTCCTGTGGATCAATAAGTAAGTATAGATATAGAATAAAGCATCTGTTGTCTAAATTTAGCATAGGTTGAACATTGATGCCGACGTCTTTTTTCAAACCTCATCTACTATGTAAACTAGTTAACCAGGTTAGTTGGACGCCAGCAGCAGTTAGGGAGGCATATAATGCTATGTAGTTGATCCCTGAAGGGATGGATTTATTTATTGATTTCTTTGGTTTCTTAAAGTGACAGTGTGTGAAATATTATATCACAGATTAGTAAACCGCTGAAGGTTAATAACGGAGTGCCTCCTGCCATAACTCTGATAGCTGCAGTCCCTTATGGGCTAAAATAAGCAGCAGAACCTGAAGTTAAGCAATGTAATGCATGTATTATCCTGTTTTTCTCTAATTAACCGAGAGAGACTGGTGTGTCGTGAAGAGCCCATCCCAGCGCAGCGCTACAAAAGAGGGGCGTTTGTCACTATATATATATATATATATATATATATATATATATATATTTATTTTTTTGTGTATGTGTGCGTAACAATGCACTTTAATTAAAGCATACCAAAACTACTAGGAATCATTTTTGTTTAAGAAAACATTGCTAACAAAGCGTGCAGTGCTGTAGATAGGATTTTTCAGGCACAGCAAGTTCCTGCCCCGTAGAGCTTATAATCTAATGCTGTTGACTGAGGCATGGGGAGACAACGACTTGCCTAAGGTCACAAGTAAAGCAGACACTTGGATTCGCCCGGGTTCATCACTTCAAAGGCAGTGATATTACCACTGAGCTACTCCTTCAGCCGAGAAAATGTTGAGAACACAAACAGGTGAACACCGAATATATATATATGAGAGAGAGAGAGATATAGAGATATATCTATACAGATACAGAGATATAGATATATATATAGAGAGATTCACCGATTAGGGTGAAATGAAATCCTGGCTTTATTGCGCCTGTTCCTTTAACAAGGCAAAACAAAACAAAAAGAAACAAAAGAAATAAGAGAAATAACTAAACATGTACTCCAGCCCTTTCTAACTGGGTTGGTAGCTAGGCTGATTACCACCCCAAACATATATATATATAAAATAATAAAAATCAATCAGTATCTAAAAATCTAAAAGTAAGATTGCAATACTCTTTATTATTGCTTAACACAACTCATAGCTTAACTACTTTACTGTAAGGACCTTTAATAACTGTAAATAATTGTATTTGCCAAACGTTGGAAGTAAAATGTGTGGGGTTTTTGTCTTGGTTGGATTTGCTTGCTCACAGCAAAGTAATTTAGTTGGATATGCACGATTTGTTACTCTGTCCCAGATATACCTACAACCTCTTTTCTCAATAGACAAGACACATCTGCCACCTGCTCTAGTCTGTGTCCCTGGAACAACTGTCGAGCAGCAAAAAGATTGATTATCAGTCAAAAAACATTGCACAACACCAGATTTTGGTAGGTTAAGCTTGCTGATCCAGCAAGAAGTGGTGTGAAATTTTCGTCAGCGTGTGCCAATATTTTGGTACTAAAAGAACAGCCGAGCATATCACAGGGAAACACAGCCAAAGACGCCCAGACAAAGCATTTACATTTGTTTCTTCCTTGGCTTAGAATACCAGAAAAGAAAGAAGAAGACAGAGACGCAGACAGATACAGACAGTGAAAGCAAGAAATTTGCTTGATGAATTTAGTTATCCATTTGAATGTCCATCCAAGTGTACAGAATTGCCATAAGAATGATAAAACTGCTTGTGCCCTGTAGGCTGCCTTACATGCTGATGTGCTGAGTACAGAAATATGAGCAGTACGGAAAGGATTGTGAGGATAGAAAGGTTCAGAGGTGAAGAAAGCTATTATTATATAAAGATCAGATTTGTGATGTGTATTGTTAAACAGAATTTAAAGACATCCTTGGCTAATTAGCCAAAGAAGGATGGGGAGCCATGTTGGTTCCATGTAGTAACAAGGAAGGAAGAGGAAGTAGGGGGCATGATACCTTCAGGAGGCTGGATAAAGAACCCTGAGAGGTTCTAAAGCTTGTAACATATCAACTACTTGTTGGTCCAATAAAAGGTATCATTCCCCTACTCCCTTTCCCTCCTTTGGCTAATAATGCAGTCAAATGTACCTATTTCCACAAACCGCAAATATCTGATCCTAATTGTATGGTAATTTAAACTGCTATTTACATAAGCATGAATTAGATGCTAAGAATGCTAGACAGAAATTGATCGTTTTCACACCTATGGACTATGTGGATTATAAATATTGTTGTTTGCACATGATTAAATGCCCAAACAATAGTAATCCCACAGTTACATTGTCTGCATTTCTGTAGCCGTACACACCTTCTGACAGCCACGTTTACACTAATTTAACTACATGCGCACACACATAGCATAGAATACATGCATCCATGGCTAAAGGTTAAAAGTACACTGTCATAATATTATTAACATAGAGCAGGGCTCTTTAACTGACGCCCGGCGAGGGGCTTTCATGTGGCCTTGGACTTTCTCTCCCTAGTAATTTCATACGGGTTGCTTAGGTAGCCAAGTGCAGGTTTTCACAACGTTCTTGTAATTTAAGGTAAATCGTTGTCGCGATGTGCTCACTATAAACAAGGCGGGGCCGAGGTAGGGATGGATATAAACACCCCCCACAGCCGCGTGAGCATGTCTGGAGTGTAGGTTGGTTAAGGTAGCCATGTCTGGGTTGGAGAGGTACGGATAGTCGATATAGTTGCCGAGGTCTGGGTTGGAGAGGTACGGATCGCTGCAGGTACTATTACCCGGGGTCTGGGTTGGAGAGAGGAGAATAGTTGTTGTACGGGTGCCGAGGTCGGGGTTGGAGAGGTGCGGATTTGTCGTAGATAGCCGCAGTCAGGATTACAGAAGAGCGTAGTCCAAAACAAGCAGGGTCAATAACAGAGAGCTGCGAACAAGAGGACAAGACTACTCAGGCTAGGAAGCAATGAACACAAGGGAACATTATGCTCAGCCAAAGAGCCAGTGGGGCAGCAGAGCATAAGTAGGGAAAAGCAGCCAATGAATGAAGGTGATGAGGGGCGCATCAGCAGCGGTGGCTGCGATTGGCCATTCCGACGTGAGGAGCTCTGGCGCCGAGTGTTGATGCTGCTCGCACGTTGATTGCATGGCGCGTGCACTGACAGCGCTGCCGCATGGGCAGAGTCCGCAGGCGGGGCCAGGCGTACCAAGGGCCTGTCGAGGCGCACGCACACGCCAAGTGCAGGAACCTGAGCCAGGAGAAAGAGGAGCCATGAAGTGCGGGAGGAGGACAGGCCCCATCCATGGGTTGAGGTACGTGGGGTATGCGACGAGGCCGACGTGTCCTAAGGATCCTCACAGTATCCCCCCTTCAGGAGCGACCTCCGGGCGACTCCAGGACGGTTTGAGGAGATACCTCAGGTGGAATTGCCGTAGGAGTCTGGGTGCATGAAGACGATGATAAGGGATCCAGGACAGTTCCTCTGGTCCAAAACCTTTCCAATCCCCCAGATATTGTACTGAACCTCTGGAGATCCTGGAGTCCAATATGGACTGAATTTCATATTCCTGTTGCCCCTATGAGAAGAGGAGCTGGAGGCGAGGAAGAGTCGGGAAAATGAGAGCTCTGGAAAGCAGGTTTCAGTAGGGAGACGTAAAACACAAAGCGGATCCTCATAGACGGAGGAAGACTTAGGCGATATGGCACCAAATTGATCTTCTCTATTACGGAATATGGTCCAAGGAACCTGGGTGTGCGCTGCCAACGTGGATGCAGCCAGACAAAACAGGGAGAGGAGAGAGCTGCAGAGGGGAGAGAGCTGCAGATGCCGGGTAAGTCCTCGCGCTGCGGCCATTTCACGATCCCGGTTATAACGCGGTCTCATTAAGTGGACCCTGAGCACCGTGTTATAACAGGGTTCAGCTGTAGTTGATATGTTACAAGCTTTTGAACCCCTCAGGGTCCTTCATTGGTTCAATGACCCGATGAAGGACCCAGAGAGGTTTGAAAGCTTGTACCATATCAACTACTTGTTGGCCCAATAAAAGGTATCATACCCTCTACTCCCTCTCCCTCCTTTGTTACTACATTGAAGAAAGGACCAACATGGCTCCCCACCCTTCTTTGCTCCCTATTCTCTAGATTCATGCTACATATAATTATTAACAAATTCTTCTCCAGCTTCATTTCTATCATTAATATTAATTGTAAATATTCAGCAGTGCAGAACAATGCGGAATGCAAAACACAGTGAGATCAAATGCACATAATAGAATTCCTATAAAATAGTTAGCAAAATGACTTACTGTAGTAAGTCAAGTCAAGTCAATAATAAAGCTTTTTCCCTTCAGGCACCTCCCTGTACATTAGATGGGTCTTGGAGCTTACAATCTGTTTTTGATGCCTGAGACACAGGGAGATTACTTTACTTGCCCAAGGTCACACTGGGAATTGAACCAGGTCCCCCTTCAAACTCAGTGGCAGTGTCTTTACTCACTGAGCCACTCCTTCTCCTTGTATGCTTTGATCCAAAAGTTTGTGACAAGTTTGCTTACTGCGAAAAGTCAATGTGCATTGCATGTTTAATTCATTTCGATTACTTTTGTTTTGTAAATTAGTTGCCGGCTACTGTTTCACCACTTAAAAAAAAAGTTACATTTTGAACAATTTCGGCCATGTTGCCAGAACTTTTGGTGCCAAAAATTCGATCAAAATTTGTGTGGGTTTGTCAAACATTTTCGATGATCCAAACAGCGAGACAGTGAATGTCAGCTCACACCGCTCTATACATCTAATGTTACAGCGCATGTGCTGGATATTGTTTTATACGTTATTGTTTAACTGATTTGACTTCTTCTTATAAAATGCCAAATAGCAGTATTGATATATATCCGAATAATTATTGTTAACGATGTTAATTTACTCTAGGCAAACGCAATCCAATGTGGATGTCTGTCAACAACTACAGATATTAATAATACAATTTACACAACTACAATTACTTCATTAAAGGGTAAATATGACAAGGGCTTTTTGTCTAGATATTATACATTTAGATGTTTTGTTTCAATTATTACTGTACATATACATAATTATAACTGTACATAAATGAATACGTGAATCATCTTACTCTGAAATGTTTCTAATTTCTGGGGTTGTGTGTCTAATGAATTGTGTCTGTGAGGTGCCAGTGGAACTAAACAGTAAATTCAATAATCTCTTGATTTAATTTATTATATTTTCACCATTTAACCTCCTGCAGGCTCCCTAATGTCTATTCAGATCTATATTAAATTAAGCACCGATGCTAATGAAGGGCAATAAACATGGCTGTCAGTAGATTTTTCTATCATTAGGCACATTATACTCTTACTCAGCTGCAAATGAGTAAACATTCGTTTTGTTAAACCAAGCAAAAGACAAGAGTGAAAATCATTTTTCATTGCAAACCAGCCCTAAAGCCATATGCTGGTGTGTGTGTGTTTTTTTTTTTACCTTTTACATTTTTAAGCGGATCTAGGAAAGGCTCTCCAGTGGAAATAAAAACATCAGCATCGTGGGGTATGTCTTTTGGTTCAAAGGCTTCGGTGCCGTCGGCCAGAAACACTCGTCTAGCAGCCATGTTTAGTTTCAGCTTCTCAGTGCCGCTCTCCAACAGCTACACAGGGAGAAGGAGGTAAGAGGACATACTGTACTGACATATTATATACAGCAAACAGTGTGCAGGGTATTGTATCAAGGGAACTAAAACAATTGTCTTGGACAGCATTTTGGACATAAAGTATCTGCGTTGACCTGGTTTAGAACGGGTAAAATGCTTTTGCATTAATGGCATCTGATTTATTCAAGTATTTAACAAAGAATCCAGACCAGCGGTGGGCAACTCCAGTCCTCCAGGGCCACTAACAGGTCAGGTTTTCAGAATATCCCTGCTTCAGCACAGGTGGCTCAGTCAAAGACTGGGCCTCTGAATGAGCCGCCTGTGCTGAAGCTGGGACTGATTGAGCCACCTGTGCTGAAGCTGGGACTGATTGAGCCACCTGTGCTGAAGCAGGGCTATCCTGAAAACCTGACCTGTTGGTGGCCCTGGAGGACTGGAGTTGCCCCCCTCTGCTCCTGACTGTAGAACTGGAGTAAAACTGTTTGAAAAAGAACACTGCACCACATTTATTAAAGGAAAACAATCTGCTGCTTCTCATGGAACATTTGCTTGCCATAAATCCGGTGCACGTTTTTGCACGAGTTTTGCAGCCAGGAGACTTGGATAAATAAACCTTTAGACTTCTTTCTTATTATATCCGGTGCTTTCTTTGCTGCGTGTTAACCACGGACATCCTTTTAGTGGTTTGCTCACGTTTCCGTGGCATCGTGTGCATCTTCTCTTTTCCTGGAAATCCTTTGTGAACACAACCCAAAATATAATGTTACTCCAAATACAACAGCTATTGCTGTTTATTTCATTGCTTACTTTGTTTTTAACAAGTGTAACAGGACAATGATGGGTTTCATGGGCTACATTTTGCAACAAGTTAGCAGAAATAATCCTGAACTACTTTTCCTTAAAACCCTTTGTTCAACAGCAAATTGTAGCGATATATAAAGAACCTAGTGATCCACTCATTCAATGACACATCCTTTTAAAAATTCATAGATCCGCAGAATGCGTGCCTAAAATATTCACGATCTTCCTCAAAAACATAGTGGGGAAAAAGATCTAAGAAAGATTTGATATATTTGTATTCAGTATTTTGCGCTCTACTCTTTGTTTTTATATATTTCTACATGAAACTAAATTACTAGAAGCTTCAAAACATGCAATTTACATACATGAACATTTCAACAAAAGAAGCATAGCGACTTAAAAAAAAACCAACATAATTACCAGGTGAATTGTGGGTGCGGAAATTTGGACAGGGGTCATTTTGGTTCCATTCTTGTAAGCTGTTGCTCTGATAACCCAGGGCTGCTGTTTAAAAACTGGCTGTGCTCTCCGTCCATCACAAGTCAGGTAATGCTTTCTCGGTGAATATCTGACATAAATGCAATAATACATGAATGCTGCACAGATTACTATTTGGCATTCTAACTTTTTTTGTTTTGCTTCCGTAACAAAGTTAGCATCAATATTTTATAAATTGCATGCAATTATTTTTTTTTTTTAAAGTTAGATCTTGTAATATCAGGGCACAAAATCTCAAAGTTTGAGCGGCGTTTCCAGGCACGGTTTCAGTATGACATTTGTCATCAGTGTCATTGTAAAATATTCTTTTGGTTGACTCCAACTTGAAAGTTTTTTTTTTTTTATGGCTATGATTGAACAACAAAAGGTTTCCTACAAAAGTATATTTTTCAGATGTCTCTAAATCACTCCAATCCTCAAGGGCAACCAACAGGTCAGGTCTTCAGGGTATCCCTGCTTCAGCACAGGTAGCTCAATCAGTGACTCAGTCTGAATGACAGAACCACCTGCGCTGAAGCAGGGATTTTCCTAATACCTGGCCTGTTGCTGGCCCTTCAGGACTGGAGTTGTTTACCCCTGCTGTAAATAAACCTTTGTGATAGAAATATTATGATCACAAAAGATCTTCTGGTTGAACAAACAGGAACAATATCTGTAAAAAAAACAACTTGTTATTTCCAGGACCTGTATAGATATTTTTTTTAAATGATCATTTTAAATAAAACATTGCACTGTTTGAGTGCAATTATTATGTTTAGCTATATACCCAGGTTTAATTACAAATAAATATGTAATGTTAAACATGCTTAAAACCCTCACTGCTGGAGTGGCCACTGCCAGACATTACATCTTTCACAATCCTTTTTTGGTTACAAAAAATAACATAATATTTAAAGACAAAGCAAGATTGTGGAAATTACATCAGTTGTATGAAATTAAATAATGCCCTTTTTCCCCCTCAATAAATGTCAAGTATTTCAGTCTAAATCAGGGTTAAAGGACATATAAGGTCCAACTGTTTTATTATAATATTCTAAACGATTCAAGGATATTACATTGAGGGTGGGGTGGGGGGGGGGGGGTAACCAAGAGTTTTGTGTTTTTTTTTAATACATTTTGTCAGTCTATCTAATCCATCTTTAATTTATTTAGGTAAATAAGTGAGATCTATTTTTATAGTGACTTTTTTTAGTTAGACTAACAATAGATATTAAATGACGAGCATCGAGAGTTCCCTTCTCTTCCTCAGGTCGGCGATACGGATTTACAGAATATTACAGGAGTTTAACGCAGATTTAAAACAAATCTGTTAGTGAGGGAGGTTTTATTATCACCCCAAATCTGGCAGATATTTAGAAACTAAAGTGGGAAAAAATGAGACTCAGAGATTAATACATTGTATTAGAATATGTACACTGCACAAAACCCTCCTATTAACACCCCCCCCCCCCTCCCTCGCTGATATCAGTGAGCCAAACTGGTGCAAAGTACCTTAATACATTGATGCTGTGAGATGTTCAAAATGCTTCTGAGTGTCAGTTTAGTGACCAAAACTACAAATCCATGCTCTAGCCTCGTGGCGGTAACTACTGTTTATATCCCTGGGAAAACTAAACAATACCCCATTTGTTCCATAGCATACAATGTTCAACTAGAGTTAAACACCACACGTAACCCTTCATTGTTTAAGTACATACACTTAAAATATAGAAATAACTGAAAATATATCTAAAATGCATTTGAACTGAGCTGCACTATTGTTGAAACCTCTCAAGAAATAAACCTTATTTCAGATTTCATGGGAAGCACAAAACCATTTTGCGGACCTTGAAGAAGTCGGATTTGGTTTCATTCACCTCCTTTTCAATTAAGATCTTTCTACTTCTTACAGTGACAAAATGTGGCAAAAAAAGAAAGTGAACACCAAAGCAAAACAAACAAATGAACTCTATTTAACAAGTGTAAATTCTTCTGTACAGGAACAGTACACCAACTGTCACAGCAGAAAGCAACAAGGAACTGCTTTGATTACCTAAAATGACCTGGAGCAGCATGGACAGGCCTGTTTCTCTTGGATGGGGATGAGAGGCAGGAATTGTCAGTACTGTTTGAACTGTTGCTGTCTACATCTGAATCTCCATCAATGCTCTGAACCGATGCTGTTTGAAGTGTTGAGCAATCTGGAGAGGCTGACCTTCTTGATACAAGCACAGACTGAAGTGGAGTGTCAGGGCCAAAGAGAACTGGCCCAAAATACGTTTTTTCTTTGCTACTTTTAGATGACGCCTTGGCATAGGGCGATTTGTACTTTCTGAAGACAAATGAGAAAAATAGCAGGCAACAAGTTAGTGCAACAAAGTAAATGCTTTAAAGAAAATGAAACAATAGCACAGCAAAACATTAGACAAATGTAATAAGTCTAAATGATGTTGTGGAAGAGTAATGTTAAAAACGTATAGTGACAGAATAAATACAAGGAAAACATTCAAAATATTGGAGAACAATTTAAAAAAAAATCTGACATTTGAAAGCGACTTAATGGTGCCATTATAAAAAGAGCAACATTCACACATTAATATTTATTAACATTTCATTCTCATTTAAAAAGAGACTTTCTAAATACTGATGAAACAGAATTCAACAAGGCCATTATGTACCACTAATTATATAAAACAATATTTTAAAAGCGGCTGGCACTCGCACAGCTTGCTAAAAAAAATGTATTTGTAACAGGGACTGATCCCTGTTTAAGTAAAGCAGCCTCAGAGCTCTGAGAATCCAGCAGAGAAATAGTTAATTGCAGCAACTCAATTAACTAGTCTCCACCTGGACTAATGGGAGCTCTATAAAAAGCCTCATGTGAGACACAGGAGAGAAATTCCTTAGCTCACATTTGGGCTGACAAAAGGAGAGCAGAGAAGCCTACACACAGACACTGTCTTGAGCACAAAGGCTGTGCTGAGATCCAGACACCCAAACACCCAGAGACCTATATTTCCTGGACACAGGGGACCCAGGAACCTGCCAGAGACTGACATGGAGGGCCACCTGCTTAAGGTACCTCCTGAGACTTTGGGGTGATAGGCTGGTAATGGGAATATCCCTCCAGTCCTGCAGATAGGGTCTGGGGAAGTAAGTTAGCCTTACAATGGGATAGGGGTTTGTTATTTTGTTGTTTTTGTATGTTTTGCCTGGATAAAGGAACAGGCTCAATAAAGCCAAGATATAATTTCACCCATATCGGTCTCCATTATATGTACCTCTGCACACATCTCTTACAGTATTTAAATATCGATGTTGAAGGCTACTATTGGGGCTGTTTATTTTTGGGCAAGCCCTGTGACTGCCATTCATAGGATCGATTTGTACCTAAAAATCAGAGTGTCTCAAGATTGAATGCCTTCTCAATGTGGTGCCTCTTATGTGTTTGTTGTCGTCCCATTTCTTTATATAAATTTTATTTTCTTGGTACTATGTTAGAAATTACTATATTTTATATACATATATTCAAAATGCCAGCACAAGACAAGGGTTTATATATATATATATATATATATCTCAAATGGAAATATTACTGCATGCTCATTTGCATGTCTTAGACATGTCTGCAACCCCGCCTTTCACCATTATCACCCAGCACAAAGTGCTTCCACTGCAGCAAGGGATTCTGGGAAACGACATGCAAATGAGCACACAGTGCCATCTGAAATGAGGTTTTACCTTGTTTTCGATTCAGCTTCAGGACCTGGGGACCAAGCCGAGGTTGGTAGAGTTTGATGGAGTGCGGAATTTATTTAGGGGCATTTTATCAATTGCTATGCAAATTCCAGGTGGATAATATCTCTTTAAATCAACTGTAGATAACAGACTGCTCAACCTAATTTAAATCAAAGAGTAATTATAATACACCGGTGCATAGGGATAACATATAACCTATAAAAACAAAAAGTGTCCACCATTTAGCCTACACTAGATCCCTTTCAAAGCTACTCTCTAGGTGTAGATGTATATTCTGACTTAAATAGTCATGGAATCTCAATATTCCTGATTAGCGATATTATTATTATTAATTATAATTATTACAATTATTATCTTAGATAGCAATATATCAGAAAAACTGACAGTAATTTAGAGTACTGAGGTCATCAATGACAAGAAGAAAAACAATAAATGTTTTAATGATGATATTAATAAACAACGACGCAAGTGAATATATGTACAGTACTGTGATCAATAAAATCCCCATGGTGAGGCGACCCGGAGATCCGCAGTATTCGGTAACCGAAGAGGTAAGTATATTCCCAGTAGGTATCTCTGAATAATATGTCAGATAGGATAGTCCGAAATGCACCCAATTGGAAGCAAGAATGTTAATATTGAATGGAATTCATGGGTAGATATATAACCAGTATATGGTCACATAACTATTACTGCCCATGAAAAGAACATCACAATATCTGCATACGTATACACACACCAAGTCTTTTGATATTTTACATATGTATACGCAGATAATTATAAGTCTGTTGGTAGTAATCTCAACAAATATATAGTGTCTAGCTATCAATAAAGGGTTACACTGTATAGTACCCAGGTCTAACCAATATCAGCAGCCGCTGAAGTTTATTTCCCATCAGAGGTGGTGAGATGGTGTAGTACGTTGGATACAAAGAGTAACTCATGATTATGTGTATATTCACTGGGAGTATAGATATAAGGAATGCAAGTTATTTGTAGTCTTGACTTGGACAGTGTAACAAGTAACCGCTATAGTATCCAGGTATAACCAATATCAGCAGCCGCTATACAATCATTTCTTTCATTGTAGGTTACTCACCAGAGGTTATAAACAATAAATAATGGGAATAATATCGATTTTGCTTTAATCTAAAAGTGCAGTCACTCAGCTAAGAGTTACCAACATTAGAATCTCTGAGCAATTTAAAGGTGTGCAGGAAAGCAGATACATTCTCTTTTATAAAGGTAAATGTAACTGTTTAAAAAAAAATTGCACCGAGAGAACTTCATTTTTTCTGTGAAGAAATAATGGGTGAAAATAGCAAGTTTGGTTCCAAAAAAAAAAGAAGCTAAAGCCACATGAATTAGCAGCTGTGCCAAGGGTGTTCAAAGACCGGTTTCAAGGCTCATGTTGTGTTAATTAGCCATGCCTTTAATAATGCAACTGTCTGACAGCCTTTGGTTTTCAGTGGTGCATCCCCCCCTGTTCGCTGTCACTGTGCCCCAGAACGACCCAGTGTTTATCTTCTGCTGCCTCTATTCCATCCAGTGTTGAGTAGCAAGTATTGGGTTCTTCACCCTTTGCGGTGCAACACTTCCAGCAAATATACCAAGGACTTAGGCTGAGTCCTTAGAGAATTCAGCCGTGCTGAGGCGCGCGGAGGCTGAGGGAAAGCGGGTGCTTTCCCTGGCCTTAGTTTGCGCGCTGTCTTGGGGCGTGTCGGGGAGCGGGCCAGTGACGTCACGCAGCTGGTTCGCCCTCAATGGGCGAACCGCTCACGTGACCGGCCCTGCGCTCCCGTGAGTGCTTAAACTAAAAAATTATTGTCGGCTACGCTTCTGCACACCTGCGGACGCGTACTCGAACCCCTGCTAAAGCCGCTCTCATTGTGGCTGCAGGGGCTCACTGACAAGCGTCAGCGCGCCTCAGAGCGGGTCAGCGGATAAGCGCTGACCATGGACTCAGCCTAAGAATAAGGCACCACCAGCATACCTCGTTTCATGGCCCTTACAGTCAGTTATAACTTACAATTCACTTCGGTGGTCCAGTACCAAATTCGTTATAGGTTGTGATATCTTTTAGGGGCCCGATATTAGGGTCCTTCATAGATTAAATTCTAGTGTACTGAGCTTTCAAAACCTCATCATTTTCTTCTTCAAGTGCAAATGAAGTCACAAATTATAGATGGCTGCACCCTTGCTTATGTCAAGGGCACAGGCTGCTTGTAATCAAAGCTAGTGCATCCTTGCACTTTTAAGAGAACACATGACTTCCCCGAAGAGTAAAGTACTGTATGTTTCTTCTTGTATTGCCAGCTAGGGCTGTTTGCTTTTCTGTTAGTTTTTCTAACAGTATTAAGTGTTTAAACTAAAGATATTAACGGGCATGAAAGGTGAACATTAAGGGGCCAATGCAGAAAGCTGCGAGAAGCCCTATCTCGCCAGTTTTTTGCCAAATACAGGTATGCCTACATCAATTCAGTAAATGGCGAAAAACTGGCGAGATGAGGAAAATCCGCCGGTTTTTTTTGGCGTGAAAAAAATCTCGCAGCGCGGGTGGTGAGATACAATATCTCGCCAATTTTAAACCCCGCTGTATTCTAGTAGCCCCGATCAGCTGATCGCGGCTATAAACTGGACAGATTTTCTCAAAATTGCTCCGCCAACAAGAAAGTGGTGCTGAGCTGCGAAAAGGGACATAGAAAAAAAATCTGTCCCTTTTCCTGGCTCAGATTGATGCAGGGGGGCTCTTACACACTGCACCCATCCCTGCTAACCACAATATATATATATATATAAAAATATATAAATATATATATACACACTATACACACACATATATACACAAATAACTAAATAATACACCAGTAACCCCTTCAGTTTCATATATTTATTGGCATGCACAGCAATGACACTATAGGGCTCGCCATCTCTCTGCCGGATTCCTCTCCCAGATATGCGCACTTTCCTGCATACTGCGAGGGGAATCCGCCAAAAAACATGGAGAGTTTAAAGTATGGAGAATGGCCATTCTCGCAGTTCTCTGCATTGGCCCCTAAATCCTTATTTGTTTCCAAACTTTTTAGGCATCCCCAAAAATGACACGTAACCAAAACACAGCTGGGCGGAGATAGGTCATTAGCTAAGTAGCTGTTGCTGTATATGAGTTTAATGAGTTACTTTGTAAAACGCTTGCGACGAGCCTGCATATTGTAAATGTAGAGGCTTGCAAATATTTATTCCACTTTCTGTAGGGACAATGCACGGTAAAGAAAGACATATGTGATAAAGATCATATAGACCAGGGAGTGCTCAACTCCAGTCCTCAAGCCCCTCCCCCAACAGGTCAAGTTTGAAGGCTATCCCTGCTTCAGCATAGGTGGCTCAATCAGTCCCTGCTTCAGCTTCTTCGACTGAGCCTCTTGATTGAGCCACCTGTGCTGAAGCTGGGATATCCTTAAAACTGGACCTGTTGTGGGGGCTCGAGGCCTGGAGTTGAGCACTCCCTGATATAGATCATATATAAAAATCGATCTCCATAAGGGAAGCACCCCTATGTAAAATGCAGTTCCTGCATTACTGTTTTGGATGTAATTTCAGCAGCAGGATAATGACAGTTGCCAGGGAGTTGAAACTTGCTGTCACTTACTGGCACAGTGTTCCCTGTCAAACTGTCTCTTTTTTTTGTGTTCCTACTACAGTAGTGTTAGAATATTAATGGATAGCAATTATTCACAATCTACAATGATGTACATTACATGTAAAAAAACAGTTTTTTAACCCTTCATAATGTCCTCTATATTTATATGTGACTGACAATGTGCACAACGGTCCATATTTGCTAGGCAGTCTGCTGACATAAGATACCACCCAGCCGATTGACTTTAATGGAGTTCATGGTGTGTTCCAGTGCTGGATGGAAGCTTTGAATCTTTGCCAATATGGGAGAATGGTGGTTATTTTACTAAGGTCTCCGGCTGCAAAACTGCAGCAAAGTTTGTGCCAAAGAACTGCCCAAAAAAATCCTGTTGCATTCAATGGGATTCCTTTTCTTTGGTGCATATGGCTCTGGTTCTTGCACTGTTTTTCACGCTACTTTTGCATTTAGGAGACAAGGGGATGCAACCTCAGAAGTGCGTTAAATTTTGATTTGATTCGTTACGTTATTGCCATTTTGCGTGTCCAGAGGGGGGGGGGGGGATTTGCGTTACGATAATCTTGCTAAAGTACCAAAAATATCGCGCCGATACATTTTAACGGACGGTTTGCTCACTCATATGCAAATGATATGGTGATGAGCAGTTTACCTAACAATGCAGATCCTCAGACTTCCCATGCGCTCACATGAACGGAATAACGCTGCGATATGTAAGACCTTCCAAAAGCTGGCGCTACTCACATCCAGACCCAGATTACCATCGAGTCGTTTCTGGGAATAGCCTAAAAGCAATTTAATGAGTATAGGATGTAACCCTTTCATTACAAAAAGTTACATGTGTCATACAAAGATATATATATATAAATATATATATATATATAATAAAAAATAAATAGATGATACCGTTCTGTGGCTAACAAAATGCTTTTATTTGTGCGAGCTTTCGAGATACACTGATCTCTTCTTCGGGCGATGTTACAATTGATTAAGCCAAAAAACTTTCTTAGAAACAAAGCAACTGAAATGTTATCTGTTGGTGAAGCCTACCCCTCCCCCCTGTGCAGTATGCAATTTAGGACTTAAGTTGTAAAATGGTCCCTGAATGCTTGGGATGTAAGGGAACGCATGCATGTGTGTATGTGTGTGTGTGTGTGTGTGTGCGCGTGTATAGATCTTGATTAATAAAGCGCCCACAGTGTATACAGCGCTTTACAAAAGGTGTGTGTGGAAGGGAAGTGTATAACAATGGTGTGGCTAGGTGTTGGAAAGTAAGAGGGTGTTGCATTTCTGTTCACATGTGTGGCTACTATTTAGTCCCTGTTGGTATATAGGGATATAATTACATAGTACACGTGTGTGAGAGATAGGTGCATTCATACAGCGCGATATTAATAGACATGGGCTTTAGCACTCATGGAAAGAGATTTCTCTTGTGTCAGGGTAGTTACTCATGAAGCTGCAGTCTCAGTTTAGGCCACCAGTGAGTGTCCTGAACAGTCTCATAAATTTGTATTCGTGCAACTGTCTCTCTTTCGGTGTTCTAAGATTACCTTTGAGTATGGCCACCTTCAGATCGTTCATATTATGGCCAGAGTCAGAGAAATGTTCGCAGACAGGACTGTCTCTTGTTCCGCGTGTGATGCTGTGGCGATGCAGATTCATTCTCTTATTTAGCTCCTGTCTCATCTCACCTATGTAGTAGCAGCCTCCTGGACATTTCATGCACATGATAAAGGTACACGACATTGCTGGAGGAACAGGTGAACCTTCCTCTGATTTTGTACTCCAGATTTCTGTGTGGTATTTGTATTGTACCCGCTGTGTGGAGAATTGCACAGATTTTGCATCTTGCGTCCTGGCATGGTTTTGTCCCGCATTCAGTTGTATTGTTGAATACTTTACTCCTCACCATCATTTCCTTGAGATTATGAGGTTGTCTGTATGATAATCAGGGAAGATCTGTTGCAGTCTTGTATCTTCTTGGAGAATGGGTTGTAGTTCCCTGGCGATCTTGTGTAGGGCTTCTAGGTGTGGGTTATATGTGATCCCCAAAAGGTACCCTGTCGCTTGTCTCTTTCTTTCTGTATTCAAGAATATCACTTCTTGGTTATATGAAATCCAATCTCAAGGCTGTAATCCGCTGGCCTCTGTCTACTGTGTCAGAGCAAATCCGGTTGTATCATATGGCTTGACTGTAGATGTAGCATGATTAGTGTGTGTGGGGTGGAAGCTGTTGTCCCTCAAACAGCTAGCTCTGTCTGTAGGTTTGTGGTATATAGAGGTCTGTAGTTGGTTATTCTTTATAGTAATGGTAGTGTCTAGGAAATGTACTTCGTCCGGGCAATGGGCTGCAGCTGTCTCCTCTCTCCCTGAGTCCACGTGCGCGGTGCACATCTCCAAGGTTTTTTTTCTTCTTAACATTCAATGCTTTATTGCTAATGGACACACACACCTCCCCCCTGCACTAATAATTTTAGCATACCATGCAGGAATCGAACCAATGACCCTTCATACACTAGTAGCGATTCTTTACCTGCTACACCATAGGATTGGTGTGCTGTCATTGACTCTATTATCAAACTTAACTTCCACTGCACAGTACTGAAAGGCAGTATACGTGTGTGTAAGTACTGAAAGGCAGTGTGTGTGTGTGTGTGTGTGTGTGTGTGTGTGTGTGTGTGTGTGTATGTGTATCAGTGTGAATAAAAATGAATGGAGAGCCCACAATATATACAGTGCTTTACACAAGGTGTGTGTGGAGTGGGACTGGATATAAATGGTGTGGAAATGTGAGAGTTAGTAGCACAACTAAAAGTGTGCGTGGATACTTAGTGGTCCCAATTAATGTAAATACTGATATATATATATATTTTTTTTAAAAATTTTTTCGGTGTTCACCTGTTTGTGTTCTCAATGAGTGGATAATTCTTTCATATATCGTTTAGTTGATCATTTCTGAAATAAGTGAGCAGAATTACATATAGCAGGAGTGGCCAACGCCAGTCCTCAAAAGCCACCAACAGCTCAGGTTTTCAGGATATCCCTGCTTCAGCACAGGTGGTGCAGTCTTCGACTGTTGTTGGTGGCCCTTGAGGACTGGAGTTGGGTGCCCCTTTATATAAAGCATCTGTGGATGGGACACAAACTAAAGGATTACAACATGTTCATAGTCACCTGACTGTATACACATGTAATGCATTTTGTAGCCTTCAGAGTAAAAATGTGGACTACACCAGATAGCCATAAACCATGGATGCCATTAAAACGTACATTATCTGCTGCAAAAGACAATAAAGCCTGGATGCCTGCAAGGAGCCCTACAAATGAGCCACAATTGGGAGTAGTGTGGGTACTGACATTTTCATATGGTCATTAAACAAATGGAGGTTAGCCTACGTAAGACCATCTTTCACACAAAGCTCTGCTGTTCTCTGCTGTGACCTTTCCTTTGCAGCTGCAAGCATCTTAACACTCATTGAGCGGGGATCATTAAATGATTTCCATTTGTCAGCTGACCGTAAAACTCTTTTAGCAGCCAAGTACAGTACCCTATAATACATGTCATCTAGAAAAAAAGTCTATAAAGTTAAGGAAGCAATTTAAATAATAATAATAAATAACCTGAACCGAGGGGAGTATCTTAGAGCCGGATCATCCCCAATTTAATACAACAGTTGAGCCTAACAGTTATAAAAGTAGTGACCCTCCAATGTTCTAGCATACTGTATTTTAGAGGTAGGTGAAAAATGGCTGAAATGACGCAGTCAGTCACATGACATCACATTGCCGAATACAAGGTAGGAGACATTGCTGAGGCCTCACACGATCCCCCGGGGCATTTAATCTAAACGCCGGGGCGGAAGTGTGTGGGGCCTCTGCAACCACACACACACACACACACACACACACACACACACACACCCACAAACCACACACAAATACAAGACCACACACAACACAAACTACATCACAACCAAACCATACACACACCCCCACACACAGCCCAATATTTGAAATATCTAAACAACTTGACATCACACACAAACAAACCAAAACATAACTACCCATCGTATAAACTACCCTCATCCTTATTGTTTCCTATGTACAACATGAAATACAATTCACCTAATAATAATAAATCGCTTCACCATAAAAGGGCAGCTCATCTGACTCCATTCAACAAGACATTTGAAAACAGCAAACTGCCAAAGAAAAACTACTACAGAATCTGAGAAACACATACCACCCCCATCAGCAAGCACTACTATCATTTCTATATGTATCATACTATCAATCCCATTATACCACAGACAAAACATCTTACATTCAGGATATCGATGGTTTATGGCTTTTTAAACTTTATTTTTGACCGAACATAATACTAGCAAAAGAAATTTTTCATTTCTATCAATATAACCAAAAGGTACCCTGCACTAGCCCTCCACACACAGAGCACATCAGAAGAATAGCTCACAGATGGGTTACATGTCACAACAACCCATAAAATCACCTCACTACTGGTCCTAACAGCGGAAAACAACACTCACATTTCGAGTATCAAAGAGTAAGCGTTACACCATTCAAAGCGGAATTAGAAATTGTGAAATAATAGTGCGTGGGGAGCAGAGTATTCAAAGCTATCATCACTAAGACAGGGAACAGGGAAAAAAGGAAAGAAGCGGCATTTTGTAAGGCAGGCTTATAGCCCGACTATATAAATAAGTGAGATCAGAGTTAAGCACCATCGAGAAAAAGAGGAGAATATCACCATAGAAACAAATGGATTGCCATCATAAACACTACTGAAATTATCTGGGCTACAAGTAAAAAGAGACATAAAGCGTACAGCATGAGATGTGACCAATCGCAAGGCAAGCGGCCTACACATACCTGATCTAAAGAGCCTGGAACATAAAGTATGTAAAAAAAAAAAATAAGAATATAAGCATAATTGGTTGACGAAGGTAGTGATGTGAGGAAATAGCAATTACACATGGACTTTGGATGCAGTAGTGGTGCATATAATAGATGCCAAGTGGAGGTTGAAACGACTAAAGGAAGGAAAAAAAATGCTAAATTGATTGATGCATACATACACAGTCTAACGTACAAAAAAAGACATACATGAATTCGCAATGTCCAGCAAATCCTGCAATAAAGATGTAGGCCAGAATCTAATGCGAGATTGTTATTTATATTCCCATGCTTTCAGGGTTTCGGCAGGTACTGCATAGGCATAAACTTTAGGCACAATGAGCATTATGATCGCATCGCACTGGGAGCATGTTAATCATGAATGATGAATATGCTTCAATATTTAGTCAGATGCAATGTAGCCCACCAGTAACAAGAATAGATACTTGACCTTATAAGTTTTTTACAGCGGTAGCTATTTGAGCATTAATCCAACCAATATACTATGCATGTACAGGTTCGATAGATAAATACAGTCTTACTACTAAAAGGATACATTAAGCTATAGGAAGCAATTTAAGAACAATATGAATAATGGGTATAACTAAACAGAAACCGTACATAAAATAACGCAATGACTCCAAGGGCGCGGATGAATAATTTCAGTTTAAAACTAACAGAGTGGGCAGTCAAATAGGTTATGAATTAGAAAGTAAGAAGTGTGACAATTAGAGAGGAGGACAGGCAATGTACATATATTCGCATCCCGAACCGTAAGAAATCATTCTACAACAGCTGAGTATACCAGTTTAAATCACAAAATAAAGATCATTACCTAAGAGTATAAACGATATATGTGACACCATAAGATCCATCATTATCCGAGGGGGGGGCCGACCAAACAAGTGTAATGACGGAACTTAATACAATGTAAAATAGGTAAGTGCAGAGCACATTTTGTCACTAACTCACATCAGCTTCGTTACGTATATAATTTACGATGGGGTAGAAAAAAAACAAATAATACAATCGACATACTTAAAGATTTAAGAAAAACAGTATTATCGCACTAAAACCTGGTGTCTAAAACTAAATAGACGTTAACTTTCATAAAAAATTACAGTGCACAACTAGAGTACTGTATCGTTTACGGTATTTAATTAGGTGTGTTAGATTACTTGGCCGATCGACTGACTAGAGAATGTTGCATGTCAAAACATGTCACGACAGATCTTTAACTGAATCAGTCTGAAGTTCAGCTAATAGACATAGTCAAGTCCAAAAAAGACTTGTATTGTACATTGACTGTGTCTGAATTGAGTGCAGGACATATGTACTCAACATTAAGACTTAAGACAACTGTCTGTAAGACTAGTGCTTTGCGTACACAGCACGATCAGTCAATGCTTAGTAAGATTACGGCAGACCAGCGAAGGTAAGGCACGATTGTGTTGCTATAATTATTATCTGACATAATTATAAGGCTACAAGGCACTAGAAAAATCTAAAAAAAAAATGAAGCCGCCATAAGACGAGCGAAAGAGAAATTGTGGAAGGGGGTGGGGGAAAAGGCTAGAAAACGTATGTAAGAGACTAATTATGGGGGGGGAGAATGGGAACGGTTAGATGACTTTGGGGGTTTACTATCATAATCTGCAATAGATCAATTCGCAGATTGTGTAAGGGAAGCCAGGCTAGAACTGTTAGGAGATCATTGTAACCACAGGGGACGACACCAGATGTGATGGTCAATCATGAGCAGGCCACGTAAAAAAAACTCATCAGGAAAAGGTGTTACAAGAGAAGAAACTAAATTTACTATGTCACATAGCAGCGAGTTCGTTACATCACACGAATCACATCTATCGTACATGACTACGGACCGGATCGAATCTTACACGACTAGCTACCTATACCAGTCACTTTTAGGAGTACCACACTGTGCTCGAGTACATTGCATATCACTACAAAGTTGGGGTTGTTTACACAGAGAAAAGCTTATAGGAGTGTACGAAATGTACGAACTAAAAGAAGAGATAAATTAAACACTAGCATCTATAGATAATATGAGGACTACTAGCAGGTCAGATTAAATCCGAGTAATCCAACAGACTAACTGATTATAAAAGAAGCTAGCGTAAAACTAGAGAGCAAGCAATGAATTAGAGATTCCGGAAAGTAAGGTTAGTGTCTACTGCTGTCTACATGCGTGCAGAGATATAATGTGCATAGTAGATCCTTAAGACAGCATTGACTGATGAGGAAATTTCTACTTTGGAGGCTACGATAAATTTTGACGAAACACACAGCACAGGAGTCTAATATTCATCGCCTAGTTAAAACAGGATGGTTCATAAGTCAGATTAGACACACACGTAATGCTAGCTCAAAATAATTAAGCACAATTAATCTACTAAAACGTCCACATAGGCGTGAGATGGGGCTAGCATGACGTGAGTGTGATATGGAGCAATCTTGACTATTTCATGAGACGAGTTAATACAAGCATAGAACAAGAAACACTGGGCGCTACAAGCAAGCGCATGTTCTCCCAAAATACGTGAACGAAGTATCAGTACAGTGGATCTCTCCGGTCTAGCTAGGCCTTATTACCTTTTTCGAAACGTCTATGCTTCGGAGCCAAAAAAAAAAAACAAAAAAATTATACACATACACACTCTATTCTTCTAGGATTGTGTTTAGGGCTTTTATCTTTTGCGCATAGCGAGCTAGTCGTGGAGCGGAGTAAATTCTTTCTAGTCAAGATAATGTAACCTGCTGGTCCGATGTTCCCTCCCCACCGCAGCAGGCCAACACATCAAGGGAATAGCTCAACAGATGGGGGTTCATGTCCACCTCAACTATAGCTGTTGTCAAACATTTCAAAGGTGGAAGTATCCCCCTTCACGGACAAACGCAGAAGCAAAAGAGATTGTTGAATCTACTGGGTATGGAATTATGAGTGTATCCCAGTCTTCATCCATAGGGCCGAGATCTCTTAGGCATTTAAATTCCCAAAGAAGCATTTTTATATACAACATATCCATGCTCTAGTAACTGGAGTTTTATTGACGCATGTTGCTTCTTTCCGGGGATGGGAGCGCATTTGGTTGCAACTTCACTGGCAAGAGAGTCTTTTACTAAGAATGCTCAAGTCAAGCAATATCCTACTGTTGCTTTTGTTTTGTTTAATCATCAGTTCTCCTAGGAACTAATGGATAAAATCGATGGAGCATTAACAGTAACCCTACATAGATCACTCACCCCATATTAGCCAGTTATTCCTCTCGAGTTGCAATACCTATGTGTCATTAATTAAAATACTGATTTATACTATTAAAAACTTATTCATAATTACTAAGTTTCACACGCCCGTCCCTTGATCGGCATTTTCTAAGAACCAACTAGTATCCTTGCAATGCTAAATCCTTCACGGGTAAAGCTCGCAAATCTATCGCGATAATCCAAGTGAAGTTGTAAATTAAATCGGAGTTCCTCGTGAGACGTTCACTCTGCCGGCACCCCGTTTTACTTCTTCTCGCTATCATCATGTTAAGCCTCTCCTTAAAGGCATGAGACCTTACGTTTGTCAGCACGATGTATCCTACGTGTATATACCCTTTGAAACACCTGTCGTTTGATGGGGGACGCATAGTTAAGTTTTGTACCCCAGCCCCATTTCCCACCACCACTATAAAACTATTAATACAAGTAAAACATCTGCATTGTTTTACATTGAAAACCAAGCTACAACCAACTTGTTAACCTTGAAAAAGTTTCTAGGAAAACCCAATTTGACCAGAATTAAACCCAAAACAAATTAATTTGATAGCAACCGCGAGGAGATAGCCGTGAGAGGCAAAGCTCCCCTACTTCCATAACAATAGTGCCCAGTGGAGACAAGGCTTCATCATTTAACGGAAAATGACAATCTCATGTACAGGTTGTGCAGGTTAGAAATCTGTGTGTTCAGACTTTTGCTGCATTAATGGTTTGCTTTTAGGAAAGAAAGACACCCATTCCCCAAGTTATTTGTGTTTATTCTTATGCCTCATCACCGTGTAATTTAATATGCCGTTTCTAGACTTCTCGATCTAATGGTCTCATCCAGTTTGTTTTATAAATTGTCATTAATACGTATGCCTATCGTGAAGTGTCTCCTGTGTGGTTGGTGCATATGCATAAAAATGATTTCTACTACTAGTAGTATGCAGTAGTATAGCTTAGGGGCTTATTTTGCATGTACATTAGTGGCCTAAAGCTAGCCGGTCAGAGGTGGTGCTCTTCTGGGTGACTTTCATCATTAAAATTTAGCAAGACAAACCACATGCATGTAGATCGCCATTGCACTATTCATCTATCCCCCGAAATCCTTCCGCTTGCTGGCAAGTGGAAGTGCGGGGTGTCTCATGGTGAAAGGTGTGGGGTTGCGACGACCTATGGCCCTAGCTCATTGTGCAGATGAGCCTACAGTTGTATTTCCATTTAGGCATATATTATAATATTATAATATATATATATATAGATATTCATATATATATATTATATATAACATAATCACGCATAGGCACCATAGGGCATTCCCCACCCCCAAAAATATAAAAATTAAATATTTTAGTACCCAAGGTAGAAATGGAGTAGGCCAACTGATATGCAACACATTGCACACACTCTACATTTCACTATGTAGCAAGTGCACTGCAGGGTCTATGGCCCTTTACCTATCAACAGAACATGTGTAAGGTTAGGGGACTTCCATAGGAATTGCTTAGGAGAACCTCCACACAGAACCAGTGGAGAAACCAAAGTTTTACTTATTATGTGCAAAATATTGGAGGATCTGTGAGCGATTCTAAAACTGGCTTCTCCAGCCTTAAAGACAATGCCATTACCACTTGCCTTTCTGACATTTGCCTACATATTTCATGCATTAATGCATTTCACATTTTGCTTGTGTTAAGCTTTTCTTCTTGACAATGGAGGACAAACCGAAAATCAATTGCTATCAACACCTTGTCAAGATCAATTACATCAAACAGAAAAGAAGGTTTCAAAAGGCTAAACCGGACAACTATTGTATACATTCTTGTTTTGAGAAGGACAACAATATAATCCCTTAAATGCAACTTTAAAGCATAAAAGTAAAATAAATGTAAAAAAAAAAAATTAGCTAAATGTTACAGGAAGACGACACAATGTAATATCTGAGCATATACAATAGTTTGTTGAGTCTTGGTAAATACAGTATGATGATTTCCTGATCCGACTGCCAGCTCGGCTAACATGTATAAGGGGAAATAATATAAACTTAGTCTATTCCTTTAACTTGTAAAGAAGATCTATATATGCCCGAGTGTGCACAGGACACACACAGGACACACACAGGACACACACAGGACACACACAGGACACACACAGGACACACACAGGACACACAGAAGGTTTTGTAGAGAAAAAGGTGCCAGAACAAAGCAAAAAAAAAAAAAAAGAACAACATCTAAACAACAAATCATTTCAATTTAAATGTAGAAATGGAGAAGAAAATCCGTTTTCCCGAGTTCATATTCAGCCCATACCTAATAAATTCATTATATGAAGTTTTTGTGTTGATGCTAAAACACAAAGGTGACAGACAGATGAAAAAATAGTTTTAACGTGTTTTTATTGTGATTCTCACAAGTTTTTATTGAGTGAAATGAAGACGGCAGCTGTGCGTTATTGAAAGTACGAACATTAATACATTATACAATATGAGCACATATATATATATATTTTATAAAACGTACGTGCCCACAAGCAATATGAAAGGCATTAGACAGACATTAGGAATTCTCCAACCAGAAGAGACTGGGGAAAGTAAGAGGGAACTGCATCTCTGCAGATTATATCCTAATCACTGTAATACAGACTTAGTATATCTATAAAACAATACACAACTTGCTATGCAGGTCAACTGAAGTCATACAGAACCCAATCAATTAAAAATACATATATATTGGATTCTGTCATTTTTTTTTTTTATAACTTGTATTTTATTGAAATATTTTTTTGCGTAAGAAATATAATAAAACATACATTACATAGTTACTTTGTGCATCGTAATAAAATAAATACAATCTTTGAAACATTGTGCTGTATATAAAGTGGGGGTTCCACGACTTTTCGCGCCCTACTGAGCCGTGGAAAATGGGGTTGAACCGGGGTTGAGGGGGGAAAAGAGGGGGAAAAAAAAAAAGGGGGGGGGGGGGGGGGGAAGGGGGAGGAGGGTTAGGAAATGGCAGGGGGGATAGGGAAAGGAGGTAATTGATTACTAGATGTTGGTATCGCCGGGTCACGAGAGATACTCCAGTTGTCAGTCGTAGAATGAGTAAGCTGGTGCCTGAGTGTTGGAGTATATAAGATAGAGCGGGATCTTTGAAATCGCTCACTCCTACAGGAGAACGCATCTACCATTATCAATGCCAAATTGTGTTACGCTCAACCCCGGGGATGTCTGTCTGTGCTAACCAAGGCAGCCAGACGTTTAGATAATTGTCACCAGTGTCGTTAACCAGACTCGTTAACTTTTCCATCTGGCAGATAAACCATAATCGATTTCGAATCTTTGGGATGTTTGGTATGTCGGGGCGTTTCCATAGTGCTGCGATCTCACACCTCGTTGCAATTGCAAAATGAGAAATTAATTTATTTTGGGATTTTGTTAGATCTTTTAGAGGTCTGTTCAGGAGGAACAGCCAAGGATCTGGGGGA
>WSYH01008645.1:6500-28496 GCA_036426205.1 Ascaphus truei | reverse complement strand
ATATATACACAGTGTTCGACAATTCACGCCTGTGACGGGTGGATTTTGGCCGCTGGCGAGTAGTTGCTGCGGCTCTATGAATTCCCCTGCTTACTTTATTTATTTGAATATGCTAGTTAATGTTTTTAATAATGGGCATATAATCTATTATCCCTATCTGGATAATAGTTATTTTGCACATTATTGTACTGTAGGTGTTTTGTATGTATTGAATGTATAGGCCAGGTTTATTTTTTTTACATTCAGGGTTTGTTCCGTGGCTCTGCGTGAGACCTCTGGAGACCACCTGCGGGTCTCCTCTGGTATCTCACGGGTATCAGGCTGGTGGTTCCACGGGTGACACCTGCGAGAATGAAGCGGTGGCCTCACATCTGTGAGGGCACTGCGGACCCATAGATGGGGGGATGAAGCGGTGGTCCCACATCGTGAGGGCACCGCGGACCCGTAGTGAGCACTCGTGAGTTCCCCAGACCCCCGTGGGAACCACCCGAGGCCCCGCAGACACCTGTGGGTCTGACTCGGGGCTCCCAGACATCCTTGGGCCTACCGTGGGGACCCAATTGTGGCCCACGGTGTCCCAAGGAGACCACCAGGGGGCCATGGCGCTTGGCGGGACCCACCAACAGGCCTCCAGAACCTGTTTGAAACAAGCTGCTGGTACCCTGTATGTCTGTCAGGTGCCCCGCCAGCCCACCGGGGACTTGCGTGGGGCTGTGTTATGAACCCTGTTTGTAAAAGGATAAATCTTGTTTTTATGGGGGGGGCACAGGGGGTGGGTAATGTATTTAATAAATATAATGATGTTTATTGTGTGTCACTGTATTTTTTTTTATTGTGGGTACTGGGGGGGGGGGGGGGGGGTTTCCCCAACGGTATGTGGGTAGGCCTCCCTTGTGGTTAGTGGGTGAGGTTGGTTAGGCCCCACGGGGTGGGGGGTTAGTGTGGGAGGGTATATAGGCCTCCCGAGTGGTGGGTGAGGGTGGGTTAACCCCTTAATGACTGTAGCGGTTATTAACCGCTATGGTGATTAAGGGGTTAGGGGACATTACATTGGATGTTTTCATTCTTGTGTCTGTTTTGCAGCAGCGGAGGGGGCATGGGCAGGATGAAGAGGAGGATGGCCTTCATCGTGGCAGCCGGAAATGGGTGGTGAGTGCTATATGTATTTAATGTATTTATTGTTGTTAATGTATTTCAAATACACAGTGGGTGTATGTTGTTTATTGCTATGTTTATTGGGGGCAAATGTCCCCAATAAACATGCTATTCTGCCTTAACCCCTTCATTGCCTTAGCGGCTATCCGCTATGGTAATGAAGCAGCATTTATGTATTTTTAATAATATTGTGTGGAAGCAGGGGGTCCCCTGAGCTGAACCGCATTGATTTGTGGCTCAGAGACCCCCTGCTCACAGTACACTATTATTAAAAATACATTCATGCTGCTTCGTTACCGTAGCACATAGCCGCAAAGGTAAGGAACGAGTGTTTATTTATATATGTGTTTTTGTCATAGTGTAAATGTGTAGAGGGTCTCCGAAGCTGAACAGCTTTGGTTTTAGGTCTGGGGACCCCCAGCTTCCCGAGATACAGGCCCCTTTAGGGGGTGCCGGTATCCCTCTGCTTTGTTTACATTCCGTGGTCACGTGATCAGGACCTTTAAATGCAGGGGGATACCGGCACCTCATAAAGGGGTCTGTATCTCGGGAAGCAGGGGGTCCCCGGACCTGAAACCAATGCGGTTCAGCTCCGGAGACCCCCTGCACATGTACACTATGAATAAAAGTTGTTTATAAATACTTTATTTTTTGCCGATGTTTGCGCCGAGAGAGCGGCTTGTCTCTCTCAGCTGCAAACACCTATCGGCAGAAAATGCCTATCACCAGGTTATCGGGAGCCAGGCTGTATCGGCACAGGCTCATCGGCAGTTTTGCTTTCGCAGTGATTCGGCAGGGATCGGCATGGATTCGGCCCTTACTGCGAGGGCAAATCGCCAAAAAAAGGCCTATCCGCAACCCTTGCCGAAAATATTTTATCGGGGCTTACTGCATGAGGCCCTATGTCTGGATAATTTAAAAAAACCATTATGCAAACATGACCCAGTTTTGATGCCTTCTCCATTTGCCAAGTATTTTAGCTTCCTCAATCTCACAGATATTTGGTGGTTTATAGCATATTCCCACAAACATTTTCTTTATACTTTTACCTCCACTGCTAATTTCTATCCACAAAGTCTCTACATTTTCATTATTCCCTTCATAGACATCATCCCTTATAATAGGTTTTAGATCCGGTTTAACATATAAACATACTCCACCTCCCCTTAAAATTTGTTAGATCCTTCCGAAAAAGGGAATAACCCTCTAAATTAACTGTCCAGTCATGAGTTTCTTCTCACCATGTTTCAGTAATGCCTATGATATCATACTGCTCCCTTGCAGCTATTAATTCAAGCTCCCCCATTTTATCTGTCAGGCTTCTTGCTTTAGCATTTAAGTTTTTTTTCAGCTTGTACTATTATCTTATCTGCTCCTTCCTTTCTGCACCCACTTGGTTTAGTCTTTAGAAGTTTTCTAGTATTATCTGTATTTACTA
This sequence comes from Ascaphus truei, assembly GCA_036426205.1. NCBI lineage: Eukaryota > Metazoa > Chordata > Amphibia > Anura > Ascaphidae > Ascaphus > Ascaphus truei. Next base: position 25,903 of record WSYH01008645.1, on the reverse strand, counting down.
TGGGTGTCTCACTGCTTGTCAAACTTGCACTTGCCACCATTCTACCTCCATACCACCTTGTATCCTCCTCTATTCCATTTAGTTCATTACCTGTTTCATTCCCCTCCCCCCTCCATCCTAGTTTAAAATCTCCTCCAACCTTTTTAGCATTCTCCCCCCTAGCACAGAAGATCCCTCTTCATTGAGGTGCAATCCGTCCCTAGAATATAGATGGCACCTCTCAGAAAAGGAGCCCCAGTGCTCTAAAAACCCAAACCCCTCCTTCCTGCACCACTTTCTTAGCCATGCATTAACCTCCCTGATCTCTGACTGTCTCCCTGCGGTAGCGCATGGCACTGGTAATATTTGGTGGAGCGGAGTAATGGGTTGTTAAAAGAGCAAATTCGTAAACTCACCACGACTCAGACAGTAAGGGGGTGGAATGGAGTCCTTACACAGGCATTACTTTTATTGATTGAAAACCAAACCGATTTCAGGCTCTAGGGGGTTAAGCAACCGGGTAGGTATATATATGGATATAGAATCTATACGGAGCCTATAAACTTGGGTTCTGGAAGATGATTGCTGCAGCTAGGAAAAAGCCGCATTTTGGGGGCGTGAAACGCGTGGGAGGAGAATTTTTTCTGTTCATACATGTTTTTTATGTAGTTCCAATAGACCGGTTTTAATTACCTTTTGCTGGTGAGTTTTCCCATTTTTTTGTTCATGGAGCAGCAGTCACCTTGATTTATTTTTGTTCCGATTTCTCTTATTGAACACACACCCAATTGGGTCATGATGTACCTCATACGAAAGAATGTTGGGACAGGGGAAAGCCATACCCCATACACAGTTACGTCTAATATTCGACGGCCAAACCCCCCGGCGCTGCGCCACAACTTGTATGAAGATAGCACCCCTTCAGAGGTAACAGCTACAGGCAGAGCAGAACCAGCCAGTGTGTCGTTAGGAATTTATGGGGAATTGCAGGAAGGAAGCACATTGTTTTTCTACCTCTCACCCTTGCTAACAGACACAGGGTGGGCGGTGGTGGGAGATACTGGTAGGGAAGAGGCCTCTGTGCGAAGTGACCCACAGACATACAGATGGACAGTAACACTTGGTAATACTGAAGGAGAGCATTTCAGCAGGTGTACACCTGGGGGATGTGGGAATCTATGTGCCAACGCCCCTGCAGATTACTTGGCATGACGAAAGTTCTGATTTCACAGTGGGCGCCAGGGTATGGGGTGGTACCACAAAACAAAGGAGGACATAAGCAAGGGGAAGTAGCGACCAGATTAGTGTTAGTACAAGGGGCCATTCACCCTGAATATGTCCCTGCCTATCATTAAATAGCAGTTAATTGATATTTGTTTTTCTGTTTGTTTTGCTGTGTCCCTGGAAATCTGGATGGCCGGGATCTGCAGCTTACGGAACACTTTGTCCAATCAAACAAACCAGACAAATTGAGAACAAAGGGCTGAGCCCAGCACTACTACCAAATTGATAATAAAACCATGCCCAAACTTATAAAATATTAGTGGTGCTCCCTGGAGTAAATAGAGAATTATAACAAAAAGAGAGAAAAAGAGGCAAATCCCATAAAACAAGATTCACAGAAACTCCATAACGGGGCAAATATATCAAATTGATTAAATATGGAATTGATGGTAGAACAAACAAGACCAACTATAATAAAAACACTAAAAAACATGTAAGTGGACCGTCCCCAAAGAAAGAGTCAAAACAGTAATATAAATTAAATGCTGTAAAGCACCCTAAAAATGTCATAATTATAGGGTGTCAAGTGACAAAAGAGCACCTCAGATAATACTAAAGGTACTAAAACCTCACAGTGATCCCGAAAGTCCAGGAGGGGTTAAAGAATGACCTCTCCTGAAAAATGGGATATCTGCACAGCTAGATGGATAGAGGAAGAAATGTTCTCTCTCTATAGAAACCAGACGAATTTACCCAAATCAATAGGTGGAATGTATTGGGTAGTACCACTTATTAGCTAAAGTATGCCGCAACAACTTAAAGAAGTGAGCAGAGCTCTCTCTCTTGTCACATGTTTGACCACTCATCGGCTTAAGTGTCCCATGGCATGTGCTTTGAGTTAGCAGAGCTCTCTCTCTATTCTGGACCCAGGGTCACGTATAGGGTATGAATAGACCCAGATAGCTTCAACTCAGCCCTCTTTCCAAAGCACACCAAGTCCTGCTATATTTTCTTCACTTTATTGGAAAGGAGTCAATATATACAGGCACTTGTGGATGTTATGTAGTGAAGAGAGAGTGCTTTTCTATAGGTGCTTTGTAGTTAAGGGCAGGTGAAAAGGAGATGGCCTTGCCAAGAGGAGTGAATCATAGAAGAGTACTCACTCAGCCAGTGTCAGGAATGAAAAGGAAGTGTGGGGGAATCTGGGTAACAGAAGTAGTCTCAGTGACAGACTAGCTGTCAGCAAGACAGGGGGGAGGGCAGAATTACCCATTCTCAGTTTAGAGGTTGCTAGGGCAACCAACACTAACTAGGGCTGTTTAAACAACATATGAATTGATAATGTTGCCTTTCACATCCAGCTAGCTGCTAGGACAGGGAAAATAACAGGCAGACAAACTAGGGAAACATAAATCCTATGAGCTGTAAAGGGAGACAGCAAAATATGAAATCCTGTTCCAGAACACTCTCTCTCTGTCACATGTTTACCATATATAGAGTTGTTTACTGCAAAGGAAGTATGACTCATCCGTTTAAGTATGCATTTGCTACAACACTCAGCACTGATTGGAGGAAGCCTAACACAAAATACCTTAAATAAGAGCCTAGGCTGGGGATAGTGCCAGAAGCTTCTCCACGGGCCGTGCAGGTGCCCTGTCCAAGAATTCCCCTCACTCTCTCTGGATCAGACTAGATTGATTGGGGCTTCCCCCGTGTTTGGAGTGGTTTTCCTGTTGTATGCTGTTAAGCTGTGCAAGCTGTAACTGATAACATAACCGAAGCTAAGTAAAATCCCTTTTTGATTACATCTCTAAGACTGTTTACTGACTCAGGGTGTACAAGTTATTGGCTGAATCCAGAATCTTTGCATTACGCCGCCTGAGGTCAACCGTACCGTTTCACATTACTGGGTTCCTGACCAGTCGCCTCCTGAGGTCGGTCATGCGGTCATATTACTGGGTTCTTGATCAGTCACCTCCTGAGGCTGGCCATGCTGTGTCACATTACTGGGTTCCTGATCAGTCGCCTCCTGAGGTTGGCCACGCTGTGTCACATTACTGGGTTCCTGATCAGTCACCTCCTGAGACCGGCCACACTGTGTCACATCACTGGGTTCCTGATCAGTCACGCCCTCAGGCCGGCCACGCTGTGTCACATTACTGGATTCCTGATCAGTCACGTCCTGAGACCAGCCACACTATGTCACATTACTGGGTTCCTGATCAGTCACCTCCTGAGGTTGGCCATGCAGTCATATTACTGAGTTCTTGATCAGTCACCTCCTGAGGCTGGCCATGCTGTGTCACATTACTGGGTTCCTGATCAGTCACCTCCTGAGGTTGGCCACGCTGTGTCACATTACTGGGTTCCTGATCAGTCACCTCCTGAGACCGGCCACACTGTGTCACATCACTGGGTTCCTGATCAGTCACGCCCTCAGGCCGGCCACGCTGTGTCACATTACTGGATTCCTGATCAGTCACGTCCTGAGACCAGCCACACTATGTCACATTACTGGGTTCCTGATCAGTCACCTCCTGAGGTTGGCCATGCTGTGTCACATTACTGGGTTCCTGATCAGTCACCTCCTGAGACCGGCTACGCTGTGTCACATTACTTGGTTCCAGCCAGTGGCCAGTCAGGGATAGAAGGGCGTGCAAGGGAGGATTTTTTTGTTTGGCGAGTAGATTTTTTGGTGATTTGTCGACCATTGGATATATATATATATATATATATATATATATATATATATATATCACCCATTTAAAACAGCGAGCCTTGGCTTAAGGGGTCCATGTAGTAATGGACTTCAGACAAAAGGTGGCACTGTGTGCTGATTTGCATGTAATTTCCCAGAATCCCTTGCTGCAGTGGAAGCACTGTATGCTAGGTGATAATGGTGAAAGACAGGGTTGCAGACCTGTCTAAGACAAGTGAATGTGCTCACAAGAAATATATATATACTGTATTAGTGGAGAACTTTCTGCAACACCGATAATTAAGAGAGCTGTCATTTTGATACTCCCCCCTATCTCATTTTCATACTCTCCCACCCATCTTTCTCATTTTCATACTCTTCTCACATTCTCTCTACACTCTCCCCCTCCTCTGTCTCTCCCCATCCCTCTCTCTCTTGCTCCACTTCCCCCTCTCTCTCCCGAATCTTTCACTCTCCCCCTCCTTATCCACCCTCTCCACCCTTCCCTCCACCGGGACATACTTATCACTGTGGTAGATGTGATGAAACTGCAGCAGTGAAACCAGTTTAGTAGTATGAGAAAGTTTGTCCCAAGCCTTATCCATGTAACCAGTTAACATCAAAATCTGATGTAGAGGAGCTCAACTACCCAGCCATCCAACTACCCAGCCACCCAACTACCCAGCCACCCAACTACCCAGCCACCCAACTACCCAGCCACCCAGGAAACTTGAGGCATAGACACATGCACATACATATTAGGGTGTGTGTGTGTGTGGGGGGGGGGGGGTGTTTTAGTTATAAATCAGAGTGGTGTGTTATATTGTTGAGATGAATTGATGTTGCCTGCAGGCTGGTATATTGGTATATTGCCCATGCTGCTTCTCTGCCCTTTTTTATACTTCTTACAACGTAGGGAGAGAAATCCTTATGGATTTCTGCATCTGTAAACATTTCCATGAAGATCTCTTAAGGGAAATGACCATATTCCCCCTAGTATAAGAAAAGGAAATTGGGACGAAAAAATGCTGATGAGGGAATCACAGTGAATACTGCACCGACACACTTTATTCGAGCAAATACCCGGTATGTACCTGGCAGATACCTGGAATGCGCCACTCCTCACCTCTGACAAGCCCCATTGCATTTGCCTTCCCAGCCTGGGTTCATGCCTGGCTGATGGGCGGCTGATCTGTTAAATGATAATGATTAGGATTTAATAGGCTGCAATGCTTCGCGTGTCTACCAGATGGCATAAATTCATGAATTGTAATGCAGTATATATATATATACTGTGCAGTATTGCAGCCAGCGGGAATAAAATGCTTCAATCCCTGCTTGGAAAATAACTCAATGCACTCGGGCAGAAAACAGTCACAAACCTCAATACACCCGGGTATACCCGAATTCGTGGGACTAGCCAAGCTCGAATAAAGTGTGTCGCCAGTGTATATATGCTACACAATCGGTCCCCAATGGTTTCAATGAAGGATTTATATACACCACCTGTCAATTAATTAAATAAGTCCTATAAGACCATCAAATTATATTGAGAATCCATAAAAATAAAATAGAGTGGACCACTATTTTATTATCTCCGCAATAAATACAAGCAAGATGGGCTCATCCGCACATCATATTCATTTTAATAGTCATTGTACCGTGGAATGAAAGACAGAAAGCTAAAAAAAAGGATATTTAGAGGATTCAAAGTCACTGAAGAGACTTAAATATATCAATTACTCTATCGCAGCTCCGTTTTAAGGGAAATCTTGGCAAGCACTGCAGGGTTTCCTGGACAACGTGACGCCAGGACAATGTGTTGCCATGACAACCCCCCCTTTAAAAGCATTAGGCCGGGGCCCCAGTGCCTTCGGTACACACCTTCGCACGGGATGTGCAGCCGCGCAGTACTACCGTTTTTCCCAAAGACATTGAAATTGAATTTAGAAGTTGCGACGGAGGGGTGGCCACGCACGCGCCGGCGGTTCAGCCAATGAGGGCGAACCAGCCGCTTGAGGTAATGGCTACACCCCTGGATAACCCCAGCCACGCCCCCCCATTGCATACTCTGCAGTCTTGTCCCAGACCGCAGATCGCGGGGAAGTGCTGTGCACGCGCCCCTCCCCCCCCCCCCCCCCCTGCCGGGAGCGCGTGCTACAGTGCACGCTAATGTGCCCCCGAGGAAGCCACCAGGTGGCGAAACGCGCATCGGGTTCACATCAACACAGACGTACTTACTGAGAGCGGCCGGGAATGATATCGGGCAGTGTCTCTCTTCCCTGAGCACCCATGGGGCTACCTGATGTAGCGATTCAGTTCCAGGAACGCATCGAAAGTTATCAGGCGCCCCTGTCAATGTTTCTGGTCTAACTTGTTTTCCTATTATACCCAAGCACACTAGGTTTTATCCTGGGATACAACAATTCTATGGGTTATTAGATCTATCATTAAGTATCTACTGTATATAACCTTAACTGGCTGATTATTGCATTCAGACCTCACAAATCTAGTGGCTGTTATATCTAGCCATTGCCGCCACATATTATCCTGTGTCTCTAATAGGATAACAGGAGGTTAATCAGGTTTACACAATTCCTCTGCTATGTGTATGCCAACTTACATTGTGCACCTGTGATATAACTACCGTTTCACGCACCCGGCTAATTAGCCTTTTCCCTACCTCTCAGTGATCAGATCTAGTTTTTATCCTTATTCACTGTTTAGCTGATTGCAGTATTTTATACTTTAATTCACTATTAGGTTTTTATATTATTAAAGGTGTATTATGTCCTTTAGGAGCTCAACCAGCTGAATTATCGAGGGGCTCTTACATTACTGGCAGGACAATATCATTCCAAGTGCTCGTTATTAATCAGTCTCCTTCATTTCTCACGCCTCACACCTCAACATAGCTCGCATTTTTCTCTTGTCCTTTATCCCTAGCTGGTATCGTATTTTTAGGGACCAGTATTAAAAGTGACATTTTATCCTTTAGTTTCTACATTCACTGATTAATTCCATCTCAGTAGGCTTCACACTCTACTTTTTCATTTAGACACTTGAGCAATCACAAGCGTTACCCAGGCAGTCAGCATCATTACATGAATTTTCACTCAAATACCATTACCTCCTTATGTATTGTGGAGTGCACATAAACACGAGCATATATTCCCCCCTTTTTTCTTTCCCTTTAGGTCTCGTATTCTTCAACCTTTAGGAGAGCACAGCGATTATTTTAAATGTATAAGGTCAGATTATCCAAACGCCGGCCACGCTGTTTCACATTACTGGGTTCCTGATCAGTGGCGTCCTGAGACAAGCCACGCTGTGTCACATTACTGGGTTCCTGATCAGTGGCGTCCTGAGACCAGCCACGCTGTGTGACATTACTGGGTTCCTGATCAGTGGTCTCCTGAGACAAGCCACGCTGAGTGACACTACTGGGTTCCTGATCAGTGGTCTGCTGACTCCGGCCACGCTGTGTCACATTACTGGGTTCCTGATCAGCGGCCTATCATGGATAAATGAAAGAATAACCCGGTGCAAGTGAACAATAGTGATTAACTCATGCCTCCCGGCCATCTCTTCCCCTGTAAATGGTGTTAACCTTTTCATTTAACACTGACCTTCCTTAAATTTTACCCCACAAATCAAGCATCCCAATAGCCTGCACTCATGGCTATTGTCCCACACTCAGTCACTCCTACCACCCATTGTGACCAAGCACTGCCATCTACAGCACTTATTCCCTCCCCTGCTGTCTCTGTAAGTTTCCCATTTAACTTCTTAGATTGTAAGCTCTTCGGGGCAGGGTTTTCCTTTCCTATTGTCTGATGTTGCTGCACTTATTGTATTATTATAATTCCCTGTACTGTATTCTTTGTGAAGCGCTGAGTACACTTTTGGCGCTATATAAATAAAGACATACAATACAATACAAGTTATAAAGTAGGTGCAGCTCTAACCCAATACAGCGTGACTTCGTTTGATCACGAAACGCGTTGGGACCCGGACACTGTGACGTACAGTATTACGTCATCACGTTGCCATAAGCGGCTTGTGTATCGAGACACTCACGTTATATCTATGTGGCCAGAGTGATATATATTGAATGGCATTGCTGCTACTTTATTCTACTGGTACTCTGTCTGTCTCCCTGGAGGCTTCAAGACAAGGACTATCGTTTCATCTTGGCTCTTGGAATCCTAAGTGATGTTCCCCTGTTGTGGAATATGAGAATCTCCAGGTGAGTATCATCTCTCTGAGATAAACAAGCAAATAGAACCAGCGCCTTACAAGTCCATATGAGTGAGTCTTAAAGTCCAAAATGAGGGAAGTGTCCAGAACTCTCCTAATCCTGTGCTTCCAGATGATAAGAAGATGGTACGGCCGTACGTTCCGTGATATGTGGATTCAACACAGAGAAATATCATAGTGCAATACTGCTGTTAAACATACATATAGCTGACACACAACAAATGACCAACACTACATACAAAACACACAATAACAAGGACAGAAAAATAAAAAAGAACAAATATTAGCAAGGCTGAAAATATAAAAATCTAATTTAATACACCATAAAAAAACAATAAAATTGCTGAAATAAGGATGACTGTGAGATGGCTGGTCCGGTAGGTTAAAACCAGGACCCTACTCACAAGATGGTTGGAGTATACAGGCAATGTGAATCGACCGCAGTGAGGTGTCAGCTGATCCTCTGGTAACACTGAAGTGTCTGTGGATGCACTCCAGTGCTGTCCCGCGCTCCCAAGGCGAATGCTCCGACGCTGGGGGCGGACCTCAAGGGAAGTTAAGCCTCATCCTGCTTGTAGTTAGAAACACGCCTGTCGCGTGAGCACCCTTGTATGCCAACATTTTTATGGATGTGTACGAGCAGACACACATTTTGAACGATGCCCCATATGCACACCATATCAGGAAATACCTTCGCTATATTGACGATATTTTCATGATTTGGAGCTGCAATACTACAGCTATTGGAGTGGGTGGAGTACTTGAACAATATTCCTTCCACTGCTACGGGCATTCCGGTCATACCATTGCTTCTGCTTGGTCAGAGCGGCCCTGAGGTGGTCCTGGGCCACCCCCATGAGCATCTTTAACTGGTCTCGGAGATCTACTACATACTGGATCACTGAAGCATCAGTAGCAGTAGCCTCCCCCTCCCATCCCTCACGGAATAGGTCCAGAGGTCCACGTACCCTGCGGCCATATAGTAGCTCGAAGGGGGGAAAAGCCTGTTGATTCCTGCGGTACCTCTCGGTATGCAAACAGCAAGTGCTGTAAGTGAATCTCCCAGTCTTTCCCCTCCGCCTCTATAAAGGTCCGAAGCATCTGCTTCAGGGTACCGTTAAACCTCTCACATAATCCGTTGGTCTGGGGATGGTAAGGGGTAGTGTGCCGGTGCTGTACACCGCATGCATCCCAGAGACAATGTAACAGTTCACTCATGAACTGCGACCCTTGATCGGTTAGGATCTCACTAGGGAAACCTACCCTAGCAAAAATGTTCAGCAATGCTGCCACCACTGTCTTGGCATCTATGGTGCCAAGCGCTACCGCCTGAGGATGTAGCGCTTCCCTGACCTGCTAGGAATCATAAGGGGTCCTACAAGGTCCATCGCTACCTTCTGGAAGGGTTCCTCTATTACCGGTAGGGGGTTCAGGGGTGCCTTCACACGGTCGCCCGCCTTACCTACCAGCTGGCAGGCATCACAGGAGCGGCAAAAAGTGCCGGGGAGCACATGTAGTGATTTTAAGGCCAACTCTGATACCAGATGTACCTGGAGGATTTCGAGTGAACCGGAGGGACAGCGCTGTTTGGGAGACCTACTCCAGCTGATCTCGGACTCTCTGCTGCGGTTTGGACTTGCCTTGGTGGTGATTATATATCACATACTGCTTATATTTTACCTTCCTATTGTGAGTGTTTTAATCCCCCCATCCACCCTTCCCCACATTAAATGTTACAGTGTTACACTGTGGGGCGTGCGCTCTCTGTTTTGTCTTTCTCATAGATTTTGCTGTGGAACTGGTTATTCCATGTGAGAGCTGCCGTGGGCCCCTGGACTCTGTACATTGTTCTGGTGCTACCTGTCAGGACTCATCTTAGGGTTTGGACATTGGACTTTGATTTTGCCTTGTTGTGTATCCACATGTTTGTTTTAGTATTTCATTGATTATTGACTAAAAGAAAAAATGGTGTATATAGCGCTAAAAATAAATGATATTATGGTGCTGTGTAGTGAACCACAAAGTATTATATCATATGTGATATTAACTAAATAAGGCAAGGCTGCCAGGAAATAAACTAACCCAAACACAGTTAGTACAAAGCACAGAAAAAAAAAACAATACAGACCGGCGCCTCAATGTCCATATGGAAAATGATAAATGAGTCCAAGGATGTGCTGCAATGTCCAATAGAGATGATCCAGTCTTTAGACAGCAGGCTCCACAGCAGCAACCAAGGTATAAAATGCAGGGAAGATAAAAGGAGATATCATAGCGTAACAAGGTATGAACAAAACATATAACACACATACACAGACACACAAACACTTATAACATTGACTGATAGGCTGACTAATAACAGAGAATTTATTAAACAAATATAAAAAGGCAGAGAACTTTCGGAGCAGGTCTAGGATCCGGTGTGTAAAACCGGACTCCTACTTACAGAAAATCCAACGGTAACAGGCAGTGGTGTATATTTAGCGCTGTCCGGCGGCAGGTAATGGTGGACACGTGGCACGTGGCGCTTCCGGGAAGGCTGCAGGCACCTCTTCCGATTGAAGTCCTGTTGCGCGTCAATGTAGGAGGGTAGTTGGTGTAGATAGAGCACAGCTTCAGACGCCCTGCAATGTGAAGCAGGGAAAACAAAACCAGGCCACTCCGCAGTAGTATCAAAATGTGTATTAAACCAAAGAGCACATACAGGGAACAAAAATAGGGCAAATAGAACGCACCTACGCGTTTCGTACAATAGTACTTTATCAAGGTGAAGCAAGAGTAAATTAACAACCTATTTATACCCACCTTAGGCACTTCTAATCAACTGGGTTGCGGCGTCATGCGCCGGCAGCTGCAAGCAGTCGCGGCTAAGTGACGCACACTCACAGGGATCAGGGTGTATCAGGCAGTACATAGGGGCTGCCACGTGACCTCCGTCGCATCATAGGGATGACGTCATCAGCGGGCGGCACGTAGGCCAGTCACGCTGACGCAGCGTCCATCTCCATTAGTTTGGGATACGTCACGTGATCCTAACAGTTTTTATACAACACAAAACTTTAATAGTGAAACACAATATGTGAACAAACAATAAAAAACCAAATAAATGGCTTGATAATATGTTTCCATAAACCGAGTTTAAACAAGAAACTCACTGGATCATTAAGTCGCAGACTCCCAGTCTAGGTATAATATATATTGCTATAAAGATCTAATATTCATAACATTCAGGAGTAACTTTCTATAATAACAGACAGTATTAACATATAATTAACACATTCGCTTACTGGGTACCTCTAAAAGAACCTGCAGTTCGGGAAGCGGCAAAGTAGATGTATATATAGTAATATCACATAATGATCAAAACAGTTTGTAGGAATAAAAAGCTTGAAGTACAATATACATTTATACTTATAGTACATCTAGGAGAGGAGACATATGATACCTATTTTCTGTACCTTAGTTAAGACATGAACACAGACTGGGACTGCATAAACAATGTTTAGTAATACCAAAAAATCTTCATTATAACTAGGAACAATACAGACCCATTTTTATAATAAGATATATATGCAGGATCAATATAAAATTAGGATCAATAAAAAATTATTAATAAAGAAATTAATAGGAAAATTAATTAATAAAAGGTTTAATTAATCAAAATTATATTGATCCTGCATATATATCTTATTATAAAAATGGGTCACGTGGCAGCCCCTGTGTACTGCCTGATACACCCTGATCCCTGGATGGTGTGTGTATTTATTAGCCGCGACTGCTTGCAGCTGCCGGCGCATGACGCCGCAACCCATTGGTTAGAAGTGCCTAAGGTGGGTATAAAAAGGTTGTTTATTGTACTCTTGCTTCACCTTGATGGGAAGATGTAAGAACAAACATAATAGTACAGCAACCCGCGTAGGTGCGTTCTATTTGCCCTATTTTTGTTCCCTGTATGTGCTCTTTTGGTTTAATACACATTTTGATACTACTGCGGAGTGGCCTGGTTTTGTTTTCCCTGCTTCACATTGCAGGGCGTCTGAAGCTGTGCTCTATCTACACCAACTACCCTCCTGGACTTCTAACCTGATGGATTGCACGCTACTGATCCTGAGAGTGCCCCCTGGATGAGCAGGTAAAGTGCCAATGTGCCTTATCTAAATCCTGCTACTCAATGGACATAGTTCCTTTTCCTTATACTGACAGGGTGATTATTGTGTACATCACGGTGGCTGTCCCAACTGACTCCACTTGTCACTTCCCCTACAGTTATTACGCATGTATTGCTTTATTGAGGGGCACTCCATCATCGTCAGACCACCAGGCTTATGGTCTCAATTACAAATATGTTATATGAAGTTACCGGTTTGATTTTGAGCACCACATACACCACATCTCTCTGCGCGTCAATGTAGACCACTTCTCGCGATGCCTCCCGTCCGCGACCGGAACTACGTCACACTAGGTGAAACCGCTTGCCGAACTCGCTTCTCCTGCTTTCTGAAGCTGTGGATTTCAGCAGGGATCTGCTCCTGATAGAGTTCGCTGACACACTGTAACTCTCAAAGGCCCAACGCGTTTCGTGCGCATGCGCACTTCTTCAGTTGATTATTGTTTACAGATTATTAAGGGTTTTTCACTTTTTAGGGTAATTATTTAACAACTATTATTATCATTTGATATATATTTATATACCTGTTGGCGCTACTTTTTGTTTCTTTTTTGTCTATACACTACAACCCTTAGTTAGCAGCCTTTAGGTTTTGACACAGGTTTTTATAATTATCTTAATATATTTTTAAATATGATGCAAACAGCCCTAGAACGACAAACTAGGAGAACAGGATACATATCTTCCCCATTAATTAATGATGAGAATACATCTATGGATATGGGAATAAATATAAAGGAACAATGTTTGAAACTAGAACACCTAATGAAGGAGGAAATGCGTCATTGGTGGGACGCGTACTCACTGCAAGACTATTTAGAAAGGAAAATTATTCCTCGAGGCTTAAGAGTTACTAAAAGTCCAACATTTGAAACTGATGCAGAGTTTACAAACACCTGGAACAATACTCTTGACTCGTGCTCATTTTCATTAATGAGACTCTTAATTGAATATAGAGATGCAAAGGTCAAGAATTTGGAAACTGAGATAGAGTTCATCCAAAAAGCATTGCTCCCCTATTCGGATAATCAAGATTTTATAGAATTGGATCACTTGACTATCAAAAGAGTTAAAACCTTTCAACAAGATTTGACAGCTAGGAAGCAACATAAATTAAACCGCGACAAAGATGACTATGCCACAGACAAAGTGAGGATTTGGAAACGACCAAATAGCTATAAGAATTTTAATAAGAAGAAAAATTACCGTTCTCATTCGTACCCATGACGTGCAGCAGACAAGATCTGGTGGAACCGGGGGTCTGGCCCTGTTGGCCTGCTACATCGCCAGGAACATCAAACCCTTCATAAAGGTACAGGTGGTGGGCAGGCCACTGGGAGCAGATACTCGGTTTTGGAGGTGGAGGCGCTCCCAGAAATGGGTACGTCTGCATCCTCTACCCCTTCTGATGCCGATATGGGTGCTCGACCTAAGGTCTGTAGTAACACACAGAAACCCCTGCATTTTTTAGACATAAGTCCACAACTGGAGAAAACTATGAAGGAGAAGGAAGGGGGAAAATCTTATCCATTATGGATGCCCAACAAACCTGTCCTATTAGGAAAAAGAGGGGCAGGGGAGTTAGAGGCGGGAGAATCATCCAGAGAAAAAAGGAGAGCGGAAGAAAATCAACCCTTCCAGAGAGCAGTGGGATTTTTAACCTTTCAACTTTTCAATTATCAATATATCAATCACTGCTTCTGGAAAAGGGGCTCTCCTTTGCACCTAATAAAGGCCCAAATGCTTTCCAATTATTTGTGGATCTTAACAGCTTTATCCGCAAACTTACGCTTAAACGCCATTTTAACATACAGGATAACAATAAAAAGCAAGCAAGATTTACTTCTGGTATTAGCACTCAGGAAGGGGTTTGTGTAGATGCTCTCACTGACTTGTTGATTGAGTCAGAAGGGACACACGGTTCCTTCAGCAATGCATTTAACAAATTTGATAATTCTATACATTCAAACCAACAGATAGATATGGAATTGGATGATGGGGCAACTATTATGCATTCCCCATTTAGGCCAAGGTCACTGTTCTTTCCCTATCAATCTAAGGGAGGGTACATTGATGCTTTTTATAATTTGGTACTTAAAGATTTTGAGACACTGTGCAATAAACCTTATAGATTTAACAAAAACCTATCTAAAGGTGAACTAGAGGCATTACGTGATTTGAAGGAAAATAGGGACATTGTTATTAGACAAGCTGACAAGGGTGGGGGCATAGTCATCCAGGATAGATCGGCATATATATTTGAGGCCGAGCGATTGCTGGGTGACTCTGCCTCCTATATTCCCTTGTCAGATGATCCCACTTCACAATATCAGGTGTTGCTGAAAGAACATTTGTCTTCAGCCTTAGAGGAGGGCATTCTCACTAAATTTGAATATAAATTTCTTTATTCTGATCACCCCCGCACACCCATTTTTTATCATTTGCCCAAGGTCCACAAGTCTTTGGTGGACCCCCCTGGGAGACCTATTATCTCGGGGATCGAGTCGATGACGTCCGGCCTATCCCAGTATGTTGATTACTATCTTCAACCCTTTGTAGCAAAGCTCAGGTCACATATTAGGGATACGTTGCATGTCATCAACTCGATCTCTGAGATCAAATGGAAGCCCAACTATTTATGGGCTACATGTGACGTGTCATCCTTGTACACGTCAATAGATCATTCCAGGGGGGTGAGGGCCATTGACTTCTGGCTCAACACGGATCCTTCTATTCCCACCATTCACAAAGAATTTATATTAGATAGTATTATGTTTATTTTAACTCACAACTATTTTTCATTTGAGGATCTTTTCTACCTACAAATCTGTGGAACGGCCATGGGTACGAGGTTTGCCCCCAGCTATGCTAATCTCTTTATGGGATACTGGGAAGAAACATCTATTTGGCCCAACCCAGAGCTGGGGGCGGGCCTCGTATACTATGGTCGCTTCATCGATGATATTATTATTATTTGGGAGGGTGACATCACTGTTTTTTCCAATGTCCTTACTTCCTTCAATCACAATGCTATGGGCTTGAAATTTACTTTTGAAATCAGTTCCACCTCAGTGGTATTTCTGGATCTGGTATTAACTACAGGCAAGCAGCCTTTGCTTCTAAGCAGAAATGCTTTTAAGTAGAAATCTTTAAAGTAGTGTGGAGGTTTAAAAAAGGAAGTTGGAACCATTGATCTGCTTCTCATCTCATCTCTTGTCTTTTCTCAGGTAAAAACATCTCAAATTGTCTGTCTGTCCTGCAATCATCATACTCTGCTGTCTATTTAGTTAAATTTAGTTAAATTTAGGTAAAAACATCTCAAATTGTCTGTCTGTCCTGCAATCATCATACCCTGCTGTCTATTTACTGTAGTTCAATTTAGGTAAAAACATCTCAAATTGTCTGTCTGTCCTGCAATCATCATACCCTGCTGTATTTTAATTTAATTCGTCTTTCAAACAATTTGCTGTAACGTCCCTCACATGTGCTAATTAAGTTGTTTAGTCCAGCCGGGTGACTTTGTAAGAGTATATAAGTAAACTCACAACAGCCATTGCTGCCTGCAGCCTTTGCTTCTACAGCAGCGGCAGCTCTTATTCGAGCAAAAGCCGCTGGCTGTATGTGGCTGGGAAGCGGGTAGCCGCGGCGCGTGGCGGCGCACTGTGACGTCACAGTCACATGCGCGCCCGGCTTCCCCGTCTTCCCCGGCTTCCCCAGGCTTCCCCGACACCCCTGGAGATGACATTAAGGTAAGCGGGGGTTCGGGGAAGCAGAGGGGCAGAGCAGAAGGGGTACAGGGGTCCGGAAGGGTGTGTAAATTGAGCGCGATGGAGGAGGGGGGGTGAGTGGGGGAACGCGGCGGCGCGCGTGCATTACTGGCGGCAGCTGGGGCAGATCCCGGCATGCCGCCGGTATTTAGTGCAATAAGATATGTCGCTACTGTAAACAGAAATGCTTTTAAGTAGAAATCTTTAAAGTAGTGTGGAGGTTTAAAAAAGGAAGTTCAAAAAGAAGTGGGAAAAGTGGACTCCATCTACTGCTTCTGATTCCTGCATTTGAACTACGCTGGAAAGGAGTATATCATCCCAGACTGCACATCTCAACACATTACTATTGCTTTGATGCCGCCTTTACTTTTTATATTTGCTGTAACCTCACTTATTTACAAATCATGCACTTCCTTCCACCAGCCTCATCATGTCTCTAACTCTATTCATATTTCGCCATCTCTCCTTACTTCACCACTTCTCAGTTCACATGAACTCCTCTCTTACCTGCGCCCTCTGTCACCACACAGCTATACCTCCTGCACTAAAACACACCCCTACAAATCATCCTCACACATTCTCTTTCTATCCATGCTTCTCCTCCTCGCTTCTGGGGATATCTCTCCCAATCCTGGTCCCTGCCTTATTTCTACATGCGCTCGTCCTCGCCTCCCACATGCAACTTCTACTCCTTCTGGTGTCAACCCTTCCAACCTCATACCCATCCCCTGCCACCCTCCCTCCTCTCTCCCTTTCTCCTGTGCCCTTTGGAATGCTCGCTCCCTCTCTAACAAGTTCCTCTCTGTGCATGACTTCTTTCTCTCTCACTCTCTGCTCCTATTTGCCATAACTGAGACCTGGCTCACTCAGTCTGACTCTGCTCTGGAAGCTGCCCTCTCTTATGGTGGCCTTTCGTTCTCCCACACTCCACGCCCTGATGGCAGGGGTGGAGGCGTAGGGCTTTTGCTCTCCTCTCTCTGCCGCTACCGAACCGTTCCTATTCCTCCCTCTCTTGCTTTTCCCTCCTTTGAGGTTCACACAGTCCAGATCTTCTCTCCTCTCCCGGTCCATGTGGCGGTCATCTATCGCCCACCTTCCTCTACTCATCCCCCTTCTGCCTTTCTCTCTCACTTTGAATCCTGGCTCTCTTTCTCTCTCTCCTCAGACTCTCCTGTTCTTCTCCTTGGGGACTTCAATTGCCACATTGATGACCCCTCTCTTCCTTGGGCTTCCCGCTTTCTTTCTCTAACCTCTTCCTTTGGCCTTCAACAGTGGACTGAAGCCAGCACCCACAAGGATGGACACTACCTAGACCTAGTTTTCACTAAAAACTTCTCTCTCTCTGATTTCTCCATTTCCCCTTTTCCACTCTCTGACCATCACCTCATCTCATTTCCTCTCTCTCGCTTGTCTCCATCTCCATCTCCATCTCGCCCTCGTTTTTGCAGAAACCTGCGCTCTATTAACCTACCAGCTCTTGATTCCACTTTACGCTACTCCCTCTCCTCTCTCAGTTCTGCTTCAGACCATGACAACCTGGTCAGGAACTACAACTCTGCCTTATCTTCCTCTCTTGATCTTCATGCCCCGCTTTCTCTCTGCCGTCCTCGCCCTTCTAACCCCAGACCCTGGCTAAACTCCCACACACGCATGCTGCTTTCCTCCACTCGTTCCTCTGAACGCCTCTGGAGGAAATCTCATACGCTCGCAGACTTCCTTCACTACAAATTTATGCTATCCTGTTTCAACTCTGCCCTCTCTCAGGCTAAACAAACCTACTTTTCATCACTAATCAACACACAAAAGTCTAACCCACGCCGTCTCTTTTCTGTCTTTGACTCTCTACTCAGACCACCCTCAGCTGCCTCCTCTTCTTCCTCCAACTCACCTCAGGACTTTGCTGACTTTTTTAAGGAAAAGGTGGAATCCAGACGGCAGAACATCCCATCTGTTGCCTCCTCCCATCCCACAATGCTTCCCAACTCTCCTCCTGCCTTTCTTGACTCTTTTTCCGCTATCTCGGAGGAGGATGTGTCACTGCTGATCTCCTCTTCTCCCTCTACCACTTGCCCTCTTGATCCCATTCCCTCCCATCTCCTAAAACTTCTTGCTCCTTCTATAATCCCTATGCTCACACAGATCTTTAACTCTTCCCTCTACTCTGGTACCTTTCCATCCTCCTTCAAGCATGCAACCGTTATACCATTACTCAAAAACAGCAAGCTTGACCCTACCTGTCCTTCTAACTATCGACCTGTCTCCCTCCTGCCTTTTGCCTCCAAACTCCTTGAACGTCTTGTATTCTCTCGATTGCTGCACTTTCTCAACACCTATTCTGTCCTAGACCCTCTACAATCTGGCTTCCGCACTGCTCACTCTACTGAAACAGCCCTTACTAAAATAACTGACGACCTCCATGCTGCCAAAGACAGAGGTCATTACACTCTGCTCATATTACTCGATCTCTCTGCAGCATTCGACACCGTGGACCACCCTCTACTCCTTCACATTCTCCATACTCTTGGTATTCGGAACAAAGCTTTATCCTGGATCTCCTCTTACCTCTCCCATCGTACTTTCAGTGTCTCTTTTGCTAACACCTCCTCCTCCTCTATTGATCTCTCTGTGGGGGTACCCCAGGGCTCTGTCCTGGGACCCCTTCTCTTTTCTCTTTACACACTCTCTAGGTGACCTAATCACATCTTTTGGGTTTAAATATCACCTCTATGCTGACGACACACAAATTTACCTTTCAACCCCTGACCTTACACCTGCTATACAGACCAAAGTTTATGAATGCCTCTCTGGAATATCATCCTGGATGGCCCTCCGCCGACTGAAACTTAACATGGCAAAAACAGAGCTCCTTATACTTCCTCCAAACCTGGCCCTACTACCTCCTTCCACATTGCTATTGGAAATACGATCATTCACCCAGTAGCCCAAGCACGCTGCCTAGGGGTTACACTTGATTCCTCTCTCTCATTCTCCTGTCATATTCAAAACGTTTCTAAAACTTGTCGTTTTTTCCTCCGCAATATCACAAAGATACGCCCTTTCCTCTGTTACTCAACTGCTAAAACTCTGACTCAGGCCCTCATTCTCTCACATCTCCATTACTGCAACCTCCTGCTGTCCGGCCTTCCTGCCTCTCACCTGTCTCCCCTACAATCTATCCTAAACGCTGCTGCCAGAATCACTCTACTCTTTCCTAGATCTGTCTCAGCATCTCCCCTCCTGAAATCCCTCTCCTGGCTTCTGATCAAATCCCGCATCTCACACTCCATTCTTCTCCTCACTTTTAAAG
>WSYH01008644.1:0-28501 GCA_036426205.1 Ascaphus truei | reverse complement strand
CCACAACTCCCTTACATTAGATGTATCCCAGCACCAATAATATATTTGCTATGTGGCAGATATACAATAAAGTCTTATAAATGAAAGTTTTCTGTTTCTTTGAGTTGGAGGGAAAGTCTTCTCTGTTCTGTGTTGTGCATTTTCCTCAGGCTATTAGCATTATGGTTTAGAGGTGCTTTCCCTGTGTACTTGCTGGCAGCTCTTCTTATGTGGTAGGCTCAGACGTATGTTGCCTATGATCCGTCCGCACAATTTGTGAGACTCAGGAAGAAAATTATCACTTCTGTCTCAAAAAGGCTAGGCTTTTCTACCAACCTAATGCAGCCAGGTGTGGTGTGTGTTGGTTGTAATTGACTACCAGCGAGTTAACCAACACACTGCTGGATTAGAGGCACAATTCCTGAACAGGGTAAATCCCCTGTTACATTACATCCCCTGTTTGTGGAAGCTCGGGCTTGCCCCGGCCAACGCACACCTTCCACTCTAATTCGAGATATCTCGGGACTTGAAGGGAGTTCTGATGAAGGAGAGAAGAGAACCCTTCAGTCCGCGGGATTGGAGCCCTTTCTCCAGTTTATTCGTGGTTTCCACCGAAGGTGCTTGAGATCAGCACTAACTCAGTCAGCTCGAGGAGGATCTTGTTTCCAAGTATAGTCTTTTTGAATTGCGTGCGGGTCATGAGGATTCCTCGCGTCGGGTGGGCCTCGTCATAGTGTAGGCAGACTGTAGGCAACAGTGCAGAGCGTTTTAAAACAGCCCTATTGGAGGTTTTCCGCTCTTAAGCTGTCTGCACTTTTTCCACTTACAGGAGTTGCTAGTGCAGATTCTTTGGGAGTTGAGTTGCATTCCACACCACTTCCAGAGATGTCCCATCTTCAGCTTCAGCAGGCTAGAGGATTCTTTGGTTTGATCAGAACGTGTTACCTTGTTTTGTCGCTGGTGGGTGGCTAAGTTTTGCTAGTGCTGTTATGGTGGTTCAAAGTTTGCAACCTTGTTTTCAGACGAGCGGTATTCCCAGCTCTCAATTACCCATGTCTTCATGGGTTGTGTGGCTGTGGGATAATGAGCTTAGTCAGGGTCAATAACTTGTCTTGTAGAACTGTATCTCATCATGTGAGAGATCCCTGTTTTTTTAGTGCGTCGTGCAAGTCCTATTTGTCATGGAATTATATCTGCACACTTGCTTTCTCTGAGCTTGCTTCACATTTTCATTGTATTTATGACAGCACGGGTGAATTTCTTGCTCGGGCCACAATTACTTGTCTCAGGTTTATGGGACCTTGCTTATGCCCCTTTTGTGCCAAAGTCCCCTGGGTTCTAAGCTTGGCACTAGCGATTGCTTTGGTGATGCTCAGGGTAGCCTTCAGTTCTCATGATGCTTTGCGGTGACATCATACTGGGTCATCAGAAGTCTTCCTGCAGCAATGGTACTTCTTTAGCAAGCCTGCAGATTGTCTTCCGCAGATGTTTGCTGCTTCTCCTCGGCTTTGGAGGTGGTTTGCGCAAACTTGAAGTTGGTTCTGCAGTCTGGTGCTCTGCTTCAAAACTTCTCTATCTTCCAAAAGTTTATTTATTTCTTTAAGCTCGTTGCAAGCTTTCTTTTTTTTCCTTGACGTAGTCTGTACCAAATGAGAATTGTTTCTTTTCAGGTTTGAAGTTAGTTTTCTCGTTTTTAATCTTAAATTTTCTCCTTTTTTAAGTCTTGGTACTATTCAGGGCCGCCTTGCAGTCCACCTTCCATTTTTTGCAACATTAGCTGGGAGGCAGGGCTGTCTCCAGGAGTGAGGACTTCATCTCAAGGGTTAGTTCTGACAAGCCCTTCTGGAAGACTTTGAGATCTAAGTTAAAGATTGGAGGATAGTTTTATTTGCAATTGTCCAGCTCCTCAGTGAGAATGTGGAAGTTCCTTTCTGGAGACTTCCAGTTCTGGTGCGGCAGCTGTTTGGTCTCTGATGTGAGGCATCCAGTGCTCGGTGGAGTGGTTATGAACATCTTTCTGAAATACGTTCCACCTCTGTACGGACCTGTTGACGTCCTGTGGGAGGCATTCAACTCTAGCGCGAAGAGTGAAAACCTCTTTCTACTGAAAGGACTTGTTCATCTGCCTTCAGTGCCTCTCATACTCCGCTTCAGTTAGCCATCATTTATCAGATTGGCTCTGCTTGTTCATCCATTGGTCGGTTATGGGGGAGGAATAGTAGCGTTGCAGGTAGTTTGGCTCAGTCTGTCTTACTGAAAATTCCCCTGCTTCAGCACAGTCTTGCATTCAATTTTCAACTTTTTGGCATATATCCATTCACAGCTGGTAGTGCCACATGCGGGTGGTTTGTTTGTTGTTTTTTGTTGGCAGGCCTGTACTGCAGACTCAGTATCCGCTCGTGGGTCACCATCGGTATTTCCGGCTTCAGCGACAACATTGAATTGAAAACAACAAATGCCTATCCCTTTTAAGGGCTAACTTCTTCTTGAAAACCTCGACTACGGCTGGAAGGACAAAAAGCCCCTATTTCAATGACCCCTATTACAATTTATTGTGATAGGCAAATAAGGTTGACATGCTTTCAGCACAGTCTTATCTCTCTCCTCTTGAATAGGGGAAAAAATGTTCCTTACTTACTCTCCTAATTCCCCCCCAAGATCCTATCTTCCACAACTACCTAGTTTACTAATCCACTCTGCCGGTGACAAGTCTACCCCCACCCGGCAATCCACCCCAAAAATCACGCTGGATCCTATCAAGATCCTATTGACTGAATTCGCCGGACCGCGTCCCCCCCGCTGTAGTCCAGAGAATGGACCGCCAAGAACACCCATAGGCAGCGAAGTCTCCACATCGTTCTTCTCCCCCCAACTCTCACTTACACTACCTCTCTCCAGGGTCGAGGCCCCCGATGCGCTTTCTTAGCTCCCCCGTTTTCGTTCTTGGTGTCTTAAGTATCAACCTGTGTTTCTATACATTCTCTGACTAACTTTAGTACATCGACTCCGCGCCACCCCCTAGTCCCTTTTCGAAACCTCTCCCCGTTCCCTCTTTTCGTACAGTCGAATCCCCGCCCCCCCTGTGCCGAGCGTCCTGTTCCTACTAGCCGCTCAGGAGACACCCTTCGCGTTATGACCCGTGCGCATACTCGGTAGTCACAACTTCATGTGTAGCTTTTCTAGATTACCTGCCTGCCTTTAGCGTGCCTTTTGTAGCCACCTACCCCTATCCCTATCTACATACTCTAGCGCTTTTCTCTCCTACCTTACATTCATTTGCCACTCCCAGCATTTAGGTAGTCCTACAGGATCTATTATCTCGACTTTCATCCTACAAGCCTCCCTAACTCAACCAATCCCAACCCACCGGTATTTTCTATAACAATTTAACGGACACCTATATGGTTCACAATCCTACTGTCTGTGACAGCAGGCACATTTATACATATCCATTTTGTCACGGTCTATCCCCTTGCTAATGTCTCGTACAACTGCAGCTACCCTATTCGGACCTCAGACACGTACTACTCACACCAGTTCTTCCTATACTATCACCTGCTGGATCCCGAAACGCGACTCACCTTTGACACGATTACGGACCGCATATCGCCCCTGCAATTTTATGCGCCGTTCCCGTATGAGTGGTACGCGATTGAATACATTCCATCCTCGTTGCCACGTCGAAAACCCAACACTGTTCGCGCAATCGATTATCCCTCGCTAGCTACACATTTTGCATGAAAGACCGTTCCTTTTCTGGAAGGGAGGAAGAACGTGGGTGTCTGGGAGCTGTGGCAGTGCTAGCGGAGAGGGGTCTCTAGTGATGTTCCTCCAGACTCACTCGCGGGCTTGGCTGTGCCCGTTAGTGAGAGGAGCCGAGAGATGAGGTGAGGAGGACGAGGTGCACTCTGCGGATCTGGTGCAGCAGATGGAAGGCATAGATGTCCAACTAATGGTTTTTTATACCTACATGCCTAATAGTTTTTATTCTGTACATGCAATTTACCGCTTACAGAAATTGTATTTTTATATATTACACTTGGGTATTTTATTTCTCTATGTACAAAGTAAGTGCTACAGAATGAGACACCCCGTGGTGTCCCACAGCGCAGATGAGGAGCTGAAGTCCAGCTGAGTGTCACCAGCGCACGCTGGAGGCGCAGCTTAGATGCCAGGGACTGTATGATAGGAGGCGGAGGAAAAGGTCCAGAAAATGGAGCAAGAAGGAGAGAAGCAGAGAGGCTGCTCCACTCCCCATGAGTCAGTACGCAAGGAGAAGAGGCTGGAAACCAGAAGCAGCGTCGTAAAAGAGGACAAAAACTTGCAGAGCTCAAAATATTGAATGAGGCGCTGAT
This sequence comes from Ascaphus truei, assembly GCA_036426205.1. Classification (NCBI taxonomy): domain Eukaryota; kingdom Metazoa; phylum Chordata; class Amphibia; order Anura; family Ascaphidae; genus Ascaphus; species Ascaphus truei. The sequence goes on along the minus strand of WSYH01008644.1, from coordinate 24,167 downwards.
GGAAACCAGGCAAGCCACCGGGAAGAGGTGAAGCCCTGAGAGGGGACTTGCAGGATCCAAAACTGAAAAATTGCAGATGCAGATTGCTGAGTGGAAGATACAGCTCACCAGAGGGGAGGGGTGTTATGTCCGTCAGAGGCCTGTACTGAAACCGAGATGGCAAAATTCCCACGAGCTTGTGGAGAACCACACGGATAGAGCGCTTGATTTCCCGCGGAGTCTAGAGCTGGACAAGGTCCGTGGATGGCACCGACAGCTGCAATGCAGAATTCACAAAAAAAAGGGAAACACGGTTTTAATTTTGGTGTTTGATGAAAGTCTGCAGAGATGTGGAACGAAGCGTCCTCTCAAGAGACTTGAAACTTATTCAACTGAGCGGAAAAAGTAAATGAGCAGAAGGACAAGTTCCAAGACCTGAGGAAGTGACTAGTCGAGGGCGTCCCCGTGGCGGCAAGATGGCAGAGAAACAAAAAGAATACATGGGCTGAGATCGAGGCGAATCGGAAGATTGAATGGGTATGCGACTTACTCAGATGAAGTTGGAGAAAAAGGTATTGGCCCGCCGGCAAAGCGCCGTATACCCCCAGAAACAGAAATGGCCCTGTGGAGACAAGGGTACAGTGGGAGCTGGGGACACTGCTCAATTGCCAAGCAAGATGACAAAGTTTGATGAACCGCTCTGAACAAGTGAGGCGCTCCAGGAAGCGTGCGCAATACCTTTCAGTAGCTACAGTCTATTTCCACAAGGCACAGAATTGGATCATGACAAAGTGCGAAGGAGTTCGCACAGTAAGAGAAATCCAGTCATACTGCAGTGGTCCCATAGAACTCAACGTGGACTCCTTGTTGCCAGTGAGGGCAAGCCGCTGTGACAGAGATTAACGAGAGAATAGGACAAGAGTGTGTCTGTGAATCGTGATATAAAAGACCTTACAGATTGTTTGCAGCAACAACTCTCAATGGAGTAAATAGTAAGGTGTCCAGAAAGAAGTGCCCAAGCTTACGGTCTGGCTGACCTTAATAGAGAGTGGCGCCATGGGGTGACACTGGGTATTAATGGAAGAATCCCCACCCAATTGAAAATACTCAGTTAAATGGGTGTGGAACCAACACAGTAACTTTGTGGGGAAATGTGACGGTATTGTAGTCTCAAACACATGAAGATACCCCTGATGGAGAAAGGTAACAAAAGCCATAACGTAAACCGCTTGAAACGGGAGTGCGTCTCACAAGGAATGCCAAACAGCACACTGGCAAGTGAACGCAATGAGCGAACAACGCAGGTCCAGGCTTCATCTACAGAGTAGGGAGACTCGTGAGTAGTAAGAGAGGACGATGAAGAGGATGCATCTTCAGGATTTGCAGATCAAGGTTCACATAGCGGCACATAGAGTCCCCCCCCCTGGCAGGAGAGCTCACAGAACCGCAGGATGCTCAGGAACCTTTGCGCAACGTTTTTTCAACCCTAAACTCAAGAAACTGGGAAAGCGCACAGATAGGGAGATAGCGAAGTCCCAGTCTGCAGGACAGAAGAGCCCTAGAACTTACTGAACCTCGGAAAAACACACACTTGTATGATGCTCTGAACAAAACACAGGCAAATCATGGCTAAATTAGCATTGATGTATCATATAATGTTCAATCTGTACCCGTTCCAGGAAACTGGGATGAAAGAACTAGGAGTCTTCAGCACCTAATGATCACTAAAACTGGAGCAATACCCCACTTTGCAACAGTGCTTGTGAAGATGTCGCAGTTCCTAGTGTTCCAAACAATTATGTGCAATTGCTCATGTGATTATGAAATAAATGACTTCACATATAGTGTGTCTTGACTTGAGGGTCAGCTCACACTCACGGGTCTGGGGGGTCCACCGTTGGCATCCACTGGAAATACACGGCAGCAGGTTAAAATAAATAGAGGAAAGCCAGAGCACTTGTCTCTAGATGAAAAAACGAATTTGAGAAAGAGAGTTGTCCCAGAGTATCAAAATATATATAATGGAAAAGAAAATTTGGGCCCCTGCAACAGAAACCTACGCGTTTCAGGCAAAAAAGCCCTTTATCAAGGGTAATACAGGACACTTTTTAATAGGGAATGAAACCTTATGGAAAGAGGGTCTCAATCGAGGTGTTTTGGACGCAAGACGCATTGGAGTTTCTATATGAGGAGGCCTTCCTATCGATCACGATCTTTCACCATCGTCCTCCCAAGATCCAAAGGACAGTTGGTCCTCCCTTTCCGGGGACGGCCAATAGGTCTCCAGCATATGGATCTTTGGGAGGATGTTGTATGCGAGTACGTGGATCTATTAATTACGACAGTATTGTCACTGAGTGCCCCTCTACATCAAAGTAGTGGGATCTGCTCCAGTTACTAATTAAATTCATTAAATGGGAAAGGAACCATATTTGGTAATGAGGATGTATACTCCCTATATACAATCATTCACACTCACCACGGAGATGGCAGCGTCAAAGGTTTTAATTTAGAACATTCTCATTATTCCCTTGCACAAAGCACTTTATTTGGGATGCCATGTACACGTGTTACTCACGCCAAGAACACTATTTCTTGTTGATGTGTTGTTTTTTTATCCTCCAAACGGCTGTGTACCCAATGGGACCATTCGCCCTCGGTAGCCAACCGATGTGAAATTCGGTGTTCTCAGGATCGAGCTTCTCCGTGCTTCCGATGTCGGCCTCGCTGTTTTCTTTTGTCCACGTGTTTGTGAGTGGAACGAACCCTTCAGAACAAAGAACACACATCTCTTTTTATAAGCTTATATATTGATGACCTTAATCTACTGTCTATCCTTGTGTGATGTTGATAATTCAACTGATACACTTTTATATTTATATATATCTCACTCACAATAATATTTTTATTACGTTTCACTCACAAACGATCAAACCCACATTACATCCACTATTTTAAGACTTCATATTTGTTTATTATATATGTGGACAATGACCATTTAACACGAGATGTATTTCAATAAGTGCAATTCTAGAGACAAGTTCTTTTAGGACCGATTGTTTGTAGCCAGACGGAGGGTGGCAGCGCCATCCCAATTCTGTTACGAAGGGTTGATCCCCAGAGGCAGTGATCTGAACTAAAAATTATTTGTTTAACAATGAAAGACTTCCTTAAACAATCTCAGATTTTAGTCGTTTGACGCGCAAAGGGGCTTCGAGTGCTCACAATTTTAAGGGGATTTTCCTATGTCTTGACAAGGTTATGATATTAATTGCCATGGACGAGAACACATCGTGTTAAAAACATCAACAGAGAAAAAGTCTAGTGTTTTCCAAATCCCACATTGTTTAGTTACAATACAAAGTACACATGATCCAAAAGGAATCAAATAAGCAAAAAGATTTTGACAAAGCAGGGATTTGTCCAGCCGATCTGCTTTAAAATCACATGGTATTATGGAAGCCCACACCATTGTTGTTTTATAAAAAATAAGGGCAAGAGGACTATTGCCCAATTATGTTTCCCCTAGTTTTTTTCAGCTCAGAAGAAAACCTCTTGCAATCTGCCTAAAGGCAGTTTCAAATGTGTAGCCCTCAGAACCCCCCCCCCCTCCGGTCAGCACCGATCGACCCCCTACGGCGGTTGTACTAAGGTCTGGCTATCCAGTATCGCTAGGTGGTAAATACTCTGGCAACAAGATGGCCTGAGTCTCCCGCATGGTGTGTGGGGGAGAACATGACCAGGTTTCTGGGGTAATGCCCTTCATGCACTCTCTCCAACTGGGGGCAACACCATCCCATCTCTGTGAGCCCCAGGGATATGGGGTGGAACCCTTACAGAGAACTTCCCACACAGGGATGAGAGATGCCAGTCTCGTCAGTCTCTTGGTACAAGCAAGCCAGCATCACGCTCTCCATTTATTGTTCACAGCAGCACACAGCACACAGCAGCAAGCCAGTAATCTCACAGCAACACGCTGGTATTCAGGTACAGGGTTCTTCTCTCCTTCAGGACTGCACAACCTCAGGATGGTCTCAGGGTGCTCCTGTATCCTGCACCACCCCAGCCCAGTTAGTCGCGCTTCAGGGTTTGGGGTTAGCTCTCCTCTCACCCCCTAGGCACGGGTGAGAGGCATTGGTCCACTGTAGCTCTACCTGAACTCTAATCAGGCCTGCCTGATCCTCCTCCAACTGTATCCCACTAACAGGAACTCTCTCTACGAACTGACACACAGAACTCACTAATTGACTATATGCACTGGCCCTTTATTGACTTTGGCAGGCCCGTCCCCTATGTATCTCTTGCCATAGACTAGCATATCGTGGCATCCCTCCACCCATTCAGGGCCGGGCTTTGAGTGGGGAGGAACCCCCATTGATAACTCCTGGTAAGACCTGCCCTGCCCTTAGCAGGGCTTATAGCCAGTGGAGGAGAATATGACCTCTATTATTACCAGGGTTACACTCCCCTCAGGTGGAATCCAATGGTCCCATTTGGACCTAATTTTGGCAGCACCATCCTGCAGGTGAAAATCTGGAAAACAAACACCAGTTTATAGTGTTCCATACATAGAATGTCCCACCCAGATGGCGAATTAAAGATACGGTAACTACTCCCAACATGAGATACATACTAGTAGTAATGGCGCGCGTCCCAGGCTGTCCTAACTCCTACTTCCCGCCCATTGTGATCAGTAACTTTACATAATAGGATGTCTGACCCAATACTCCGGCCGATTACACCACGAATGCATTAGATACTCCTCCAAACACTCCATGGCCATTTATAACAATCACAGACCTTGTCCTCGTTATGATTAGCCCGCCCTACCGAACTTAGTCCGAAGGTATTCACAACAGCCCAGGTACTCTCTCGCGTCTCCTCAATTTTCTAGCTTAATGGGCTCACGTACATAGGGGAACTCATAGCCATGGGACTGCCTATACCTGGCCACTATGGCCCCTGTCTGCTCTGCTGCGCCTTGGTCAGACTTTCGGTCACCAGCCCTGCTTGGCAGTACCAAAAACTCAGGCTCCTCTGGGGCTACATCATCATACAGTACAGCGGACCCTTGTTAATGATTAACTTTTGCTCAATGTCACTATACCGCTTATCCAGTTCGTCAGCACCTCCTGGGAGAAAGGTGCCTACAGCCCACCAATGTGTCAACTATATTGTTTTTAATGAGTAGAACCGGGTACGGTCCATACCTGCATGGTAACCCTGTAAACAGCGGTGACCCACTTCTCTTGTGCTCATACCTGATTCCACCAATCATCTCGGGATCTGACTCTGCCTGTAAGGACACACCTGATGTCGCTACCTCTAGGTAGGACTGCGAGCCCTTGTGTCTACCTCTTGTCTCATCGGTGTAAATCGTGGGGTTCATATTATGCACTACCAAATCACCAACCCCTGCTGCAAGAAAGTAGTATGGGACCCTCGGGCCCACCTCTAGGTACAGGAGAAAAAATGCAACGGGTAGACACTGAACAACATTAGCATATGTATCTCCCCATCAGACCTTCATCACATGAGTTCCCAATCCCTCCAATCCGTAGAATATTTGGGGTTCTTGCTCTGCTTATCCCCACTAGGACCGGTGACATGACTCGTGACGGCAGGGTAGTGGACGGCGCAAGGCGGCAATGGCCGTAGGGCAGCAGTGACTGGGGAATCGGCATGTCCAGTACAGTGTCTATGAGCCGGGCAATGCCACGACCAGGGGGAATCTTACGACTTGCCCTGTCTGGCGTGCTTCGTGCTCCTCTGGAAGCCTTGGGCCTTTAGTGGCAGCAGCGTGGCTGCCATGGGCCGCTCCCTCTCTTGAAAACAAACTTCCACGGCCTCTGCGCCAGTTGGACCGGAAGTGACGTCATCGCTGGTGGCCGCGGAATTACCATCCACTCCGTGGTTCACACCGGAAAGTGACGTCGAGACCGGAAGGGGCGGTGGTGGACTATCCGCTCTCATGGACGGGCGGCAGGTAGGCCACAAGCCTTTCTCTTTCTTCCCTCTGCAGTTCCGTCTTCGCCTGGCGGGAGTAAGGGGTGGAGGTGTGTCTCCTTACTGCTCCGCTGCCGGGCTCGTTGATAGTTGTTCCTCTGAGCAATCTCGGATCCCATTCTCCGCCGCATGGGAGTCGCCCACCGTCTGGGGACCTCTATACGGTCTCAGGCCAACACAGCCGCTCCGCCGTCGGGGGCTATCCGTACTCATACTGCTTCCTCTCTCTGGTAAGTGGACCACCTTCTTTGTTACAGCCGCGGTGGTTGCCGGTAGGTGCATCGCCACCGTCGAGGTAGGCCATCCTCCTGTCTTCGAAGACCGCCTTTACCGGTTCCTCCACTGGGAGTCACCTGGACTCTTGCTGCACGCCAGTGGGTAGTGGTACGAACGGCCCCACTCCGGTACAATCACACTGCGGTCGCGCTCCTTCTCGGGTACACTCTTCTTGGATGGGGTTGGTCCCACACTCTGCGGTGATACAGGGAACCAGGACGCACTTCTCCTCGTCTCCGCCACCTCCGTTAGAGTCCGTTGGAGAAGCACTCGGGTGTCTTTAACATAGGCCATGGCTCGACAGGCCATAGATAGAACGTGCCACATTGAGGGCATCGTGCTGTTTTTGCTCGGGGCCGGTCGGGGGTCCTGCAGTGTACGCACAGGCCACAGGATGCTCTCGGCCATCAACCTCCACAACCAGGAAGCCTCGGATACTTGATGAAAATGGGGTCATGTTTCAAATCAGCCATGCTTTGCGGGGGTTGAACAGTTCAGTTCTGCCAGCTCCTTTTCTTCAATAGTCAGGCAGAAAGAAGTTCCCTCGCTCTCACTTCCTGTCCCTCCTTTGTGGAGAGGACAACTCTGATTGGCTCTTGTCATGCCCCCTCCCTCTGGTGAAACAAGAGGAGGGCACTCTCTCACTCTGCATGAGTGGCTTCTTCTGTCGGTTCGTGCCACTGCACAGTGGGGGGCTTTCGGCTTTCGCGCGCTCCGCTCTTTTGACTCGGGTTCTGGGTTTGGCGCCAAACCCCTGCACATCCTCTCGCCACATTTTCTGCAGCCTGCTTGCACGCGGCACGAGTGCGCGATCTAGCTTGGCGGAAGTCGCCCATTTGGATCGGCTGATAACTGCTGGGCCGTGAATGATGCTGCTGTCGCCATTTTTAACCCTCCATGCCCCGCAGAGCTCATGTATCTGCGGCCGCCATCTTTAGTGAGCCCACTGAGCCCACAATAGCGCTACTCTTAGTGTCTACTGTGTAACACGTTCCAGACACTGACTGCGTCTCTGACTGCTCTCCTGACTGCTCTCTGCATACTTTTACCACAAATATGATGTATGGCATACTCCAGGCTAGCAGAAACTCCTTCTTAGTGCACCGCACTCGCTGACTTTTATTACAAGTACTCTGTGGTGTGCTTCTAGGTGCGGCTAGGCTACTGGGCATCTCCTCATACGGGGCATCTCCTACTGTTGGCCACTCATAGTGCGGACCCTGAGCCATGGTCCTTGGACTAGTTAACAGGCTAACCCCCCAGTTGCCTCACACTATCTGCCTCAAGGGACTAGAACAGCAATAGCCATGCACCCAATTTGTAACACCCTCTTTGGGCACCCAGGGTGTATTGTGTGAGAGTCCCCACTCCCCTGACTACCCCTGATAGTGCATGTGCGCACTACTTCTGCAGTACTCGCATGGAAGGTGCACTTAGCGCTTCCTGTCAACCTGTCCTGTTTCTAGATCTCAGCAGCCCGCCCCCAACTGTAGACCTCAGACCCACCCCCAGTTGCAGATCAGATCCCCTAGGGTGTTACTAAGGTCTGGCTACATGTGTCTAGGTGGTGCATAATGCTGGCAACGGCAACAGGAGGGCCTGAGCTCCCCGCGATGGTGTGGGGGAGGACAGGACCAAGGTTTCTGGGGTAAAATTGCCTTCATCTGTTCTCAATGGTGCAACACCTCCATCTCTGTGAAGGCCCAGGGATATGGGGTGGAACCCTACAGAGAACTTCCCCACAGGGATGAGAGATTTTCCGTCTCAGTCAGTCTCTTGGTTAAAAGCAGCAGCAGCTTCTCTTTATTGTTCACAGCAGACACAGCACACAGCAGCAGCAGTATACACAGCAACACCTGGTATCAGGTACAGGGTCTTCTCTTAATCACTCCTCCGAATCAGTGCAAACCCCGAAGTTCAATGGATCCTTATCTCTCTCCTCCCCCCATCTGTATCCACGCCATTTGCTCCATTCGCTCCTAATCAGAGCTCGCCGATCTATCCTATTCCCTGCCTCCCTCCAAACCCCTACTTGGCTAACGTAAGCGTGATTTCCACAGAGACTCATGAACTAAAAGATCAAGCCGCACTATCCCCTTCAACTGTATGCTCACCAACGACAACTTCACCCCCCGACTCAAAGACTCACTGGGCTACTCCTCTGCTTCGAAATCACATTAGTCAGCTCACCACTTAACAAACGCGGTCAAGCACTTCAGACTGCCCTATGCTAGGCATGTATACCAGTAGGGTGGAAGGACCCATAAGTATAGACATTGCCACTATACTTTGCTCTACAGCCTGCGCCTTGCTACAGGAGCTTGATACCAGCTAAGGATGCAGATAGTCATGTCATAACATATGGCTCCTCCCCATTCCGCTTGCAGTATCTCAGTGCTACTACTGCTAGCTACGTACCATCCATGCACATCATGTAAACATATGCTATCCATACCGTTTATTCCACCTCAACAGGAAAAAATACAGTGTCAAATCATTTATCAACTGCAATACCATATCGCTATCTATCTCTTAACATGCGGATGTGATGTGGAAACAATATGCGGGAGGCACCACGAGGGCCCTTAAAGTCCGCATATTAGAGCACATGCGTCTCATTATGTCACTTGACACAAACATCCAGTGTCCCAACACTTTGCAAATTGCAATCTGGGGAGTCTGGATACGTTTTCATACATGGGCATGAGCACGTTCCCATCCTGTAGGGGTGGCAATAGGGTGAATATCCTGGACAAACGTGAATTGTTATGCATATTCACCCTACAAACCGGATCCCACAGGGTTCTCAATTCAGACTGGGACCTGGGTCCATTCTTAACTAAATATAGCTGTGTATACATCATGGGAACTTCAGGTTTAGCAATTTATGTTCATATGTGCTTATACAAGCACACCCTAAGGAGATCTTTAAATGGACACTGTGACTCTGCTAGGTCATTATTATATAACATTTGGGTTCCGACATGAGCCTTTCACCCCGGCCCCCCCCCAGAAATGGACCTTTTTTGCACCCCTCCTCACTCTGCTCCCTTCCCCTCCTCCCCCTTTTTTTTTTTGTCAATAGAGAATCCCTTATAATCCTGTGTATCTCTCTATTATTATTATTATGACAGGAGTGTACAGTAGGTCAAGTCTTAAATATAAACTTACAAATATTAGTTATACTCATGTTTTCCTGCTATAATTTTGAGATATACACAGTTATACTATTTCATATGTCTCTGTTTTTCACTCTCCTGCACCTTCTCAATTTTGTCTACTCAGAAATTGTCAAAATCTATTTTCTATATGCCTTAGCTTGTGCAATATTCAACTAATGATTATACAATCAGGTTTCTGTTGATTAATTCAATTGAATGTTATGAGTTTGTGATTTTGCTATACTACAATGTGATGTTACATTTTAGTTAATAGTGCAGTTTTCAGATAGTCTGCCGCACAAAATAGGTTCACACAACTAAGTGGCTTGAACATAAACAACATATAGTTTTCAGTTGCTTTGTTTTTAATTTTTAAGGCATGAATGGGGTAAACAATTTTCTTCCCATTGCCTTAATTAACGTTTTAATATCTTGTTTGTTTTAAACTTTTAGTGGGGAACACTGATGGTCTGTCCATTTGTCATAAAAGTTTTGTAAATAAAGTTTTCCCTATTTTGAATACGACGTTTGCGTGCGACGTCATAGTACCGCGTCATGTGATGAACCAGGAAATGAAAGGGGATAAATCGGCAACCAAACTTCGGTATTAAACAGTCTGGTAAGTGTCCCCTTAGTTACCTTGATAAAAGGGCTTTTTTGCTTGAACGCGTTAGGTGCTGCTGACAGGGCCTATATGTCCATGTTGTTTCCTTTATTAATAATTTTTTCATTCTCTGGGACAACTCTCTCTGCTACATCGTTTTTTCAATGAACAAGTGCTCTGCTTTCCTCTCTTGTTTTACCACCTACTTGCCCCGAAGGAAGACTCTTCAACTGGAAGGCAAGGAAAAAGAAGGTGGATGTCATACATCTCTGACAAGGAGGCTGGTGCATGGGAATAGTGCACAGGCCACTCACGGGACAATGTTTCGCTGGGGGGAGGGATATGTGATCCATCAGGTATCTCTAGGTGCCCTGAACATGCAGTAAGTGTGCTTTCCAGTCTAACACGAGTTCATCTTCCCCAGAGTAGCCAGGAACAGCTGCTGCATAATCAGAATTGATTCTTGAGTGAACAGGAAGTGTTGAGGAGGAAAACCAGAGAAAACACAATGCTGCCAGAGAGACAATGCTGAGAACCACAGAGAGAGATAGCTGTCCCAGAGACGGGGACAGAGAAAGTGCCCCAGCAAGTAAGGCTGCATAGTTTCCTTGGACCGCTGGATGTGTGACGCAGAGTCTGCGGGACTGCCTGGTGTTTGAGTCCCAGAGGAAAGCAGGAAGATGACACCGTGCTGAAACCGGGATGTCCTGGTCATTGCAGTGGATGCAGAAGAGAGTTTTTCTAAGCTCACGTGGAGCCGAGTTTCTCCTAGGAGGAAAGGAGCAAGGCGTGCTGAAGCGGGGATGTCTGCTCCCAACAGATAAGGAAAACACTGGTATTGTTGTGTATAGAGACGTGTGTACATGGTTGCTTATGCCCGGGCATATTTTTGGGTGGTGGGAACTAGCTTAGCTGACCATCCAAGAATGAGGGTCGACGGCTACGGTGTGTAGAGCTAGGTATTTTTTTTTTCAACTTATGTTTTATTCAGTTTTCAGACATACAGCAGTATAGAAGCATAGTATAACATGGTCAGCTTCTTTGCTGTATTTACTGCCACTTAATTCACACAAAACACACTTACACCCAAAGACTCAGGAGGCAACGGGGGGGACACACTAGGGGAGAGAAGGGGGGAGGGGGATGGGGAAGGGGGGGACCCCGCTGCTGCGCTAACCGGTTCTGCCATGAGCCACGTGTTTTTCCAGACCTCTCGAACTCCTCGTGCGTCCTAGCTAACCACTTGATCTGAGGCTCAATTGTCCCTATCAGTCAGGTCCGTTTGTGGTGCGTCTACTGCCATTCTTGAAGGAGAACCATCTTGCGCTAAACAGCCAAATAGTGGCATTGCTCACCCCCGTGATGTCGGGTTTGCGCCAGCCACGGAAACCAGACTTTTTGAAAATTTGAGCCGGAGTCATTGACAAAACTTGTCAATTTCTCCATCTGGCAGATGAACCAAATTCTGTTCCGAATCTTATCTATCGATGGGTCGTGTTTTTTGTTTCCACAATGCGCTGTCTCGCACCTCATTGCTGTCGAAATGGGCGACTAGTTTATTTCCTGTTCATCGACAGGCCCTCCAGTGTTTTTATTGAATAAAAACCAGGGATCCAGAGGAATTTCGAGGCCCAAAATCCTCTTAGCCAATTCTGTATTTGTTCCCAGGTCGCGGCGGACAATCGAGGGCAAGACCACAGCATGTGCACAAGTCCCCAGGCTCTCACATTGTCTAGGGCACAAGGGGGAGTAAGGCTGGTACAAATTTAGATAGCCTACCTGGGGGAGGTACCACTCATTAGAACTTTTATGAGTTCTCCTTCAATGTCGTGCGAGCGATCGAGGTTACTTGCTGCCGCTTCAAAGATTCTAACCAGTCCTTGTCCTCTAATGTATCTCCCAGATCCCTCTCCCACTGTGTCATGTAGTCAGTCTCTGTCTGCTGCCCTCTTCAGATCGATCACTTCCTATAACAATCTAGAGAAAAGTCCCTGTGGTACATGCCCACATGCCACAGAGCGTTTCAAAATTAGTCACTTTAGGACGGTTGGTGTGTTTGGTATAAAATGCCCGGATCTGGAGGTCTAAAGAATTCTGTGTTCGAAATGCCTTTATCTGACTGAATCTGTGTGAATGTCTTAATAGTGATTCTGCCCCTCCAGATCCTTCAACTCCCGTACCCACTCTGTCTCCAGAGTAAAAGGTCCCTCGTCCATCCCTGGAGCAAAGTCCGGGTTTCCAAATAACGGGGTCATCAGTGAGCACTCGTGGTCAGGGCGCATTTAATTTGGGTGGCTTCCCAGACTGCAAATGAGTTGATCATTGAGGACAGCGGTCTCGAAGTCTGCTTTAATCTAAGTTTTGGGTACCAAATCAGATTCTAAATTTCTAGTGGGGCACAGATATCCCTCTCCAGCTCCACCCATCTACGTAGTTTCGGGTCGTGTGCCAGTAAATAATTTGGGTCAATTGTGCCGCTCTATAGTATAGAACAAGCAGGTACAGCCAGTCCGCTGCAGTTTGGGCCTCACTAATGTTTTTGCTGGTATCCTAGCTTTTTTTTTTTCCAAATAAACTTAAGATCTGGGCCTGATGTTCTTGAGATCTGCCCTCTCTAAAGATATGGAGAATGTCTGAAAATGATATAATAGTCTGGGGAAAGATTCATTTATTACGCTATGAATTCTTCCAATCCAGGAGATACCATACGTCGCCCACTCCTTCAGCTCTTTTCTCAAAGATTGCAAGAGGTTTAGTGGTAGTTTGCCTTATATAACAACTTAACCTCCTTGGGAGATTAACTCCAAGGTATTTAATCGTTTGTGGTTGCCATCAAATTGAAGTTAATCTAGATTGTTTTTCTGTGTCTTTTGGGAGATTTAGGTTTAGCCGCTTCCGATTTTGCTTGGTTGATTTTAAACCCGAGATCGTATTAAACTTCCAGGGGTCGAAGAGGTTGGGTAGAGAGACCAGGGGCCTAGACAGTGTCAATATAACATCATCCGCATGTAATGCGGTCTTGTATCCTGAGAGTGATTTGAATTCCTGTGATATCTTTATTACTCCGAATGTGAGCTGCAAGTGGTTCCATGCATAGGGCGAACAACAAGGGCGAGAGAGGGACATCCCTGTCTCGACCACTTTTAATTTTCAGTGAGCCTGACAGGAACCCCTGATGGATTACCCGCGCTGTCGGTTAATGTACAGCGCTTTGATGCCCAAGATACCGTGTACCCCCATTCCAAACGCTGCAGCGTGGACATCCAGGTAGGGCAGTCAATTCTATCAAAGGCTTTTTCACATCGAGCTTAATATGATGCCCGGGATTTATTGGCATTATTATAGTCAATGGTATCTACTATTCTTCTGGTATTATCGGGCTTGCCTCCCTGTGATAAACCAACTTGATCCGTGAATCAACTAGAGAAGAATTGAACTCAATCTATTGGCCATTAATTAGGAATAAATTTTGATATCTGAGTTAATTAAGGAGATCGGCCTGTAGCTTGGCAATTGGTGGGGGTCTTTGCCCTGTTTATGAATCACCGAGATGGACGCCTGCAGCAGTCATGTCTGAAAAGGACCCCCTGCTAGGATATGGTTAAACATCCGTAATAAATGCGGGGACAGAATCCCTTATATTTTTTTATAATATAGATTCAAAAAACCGTCTGGGCCCAGAGCTTTTTGCAGGTTTAAGGTGTTTGTAACTACATCTAGCAGGTCCTCCCCTGTGATTCTCCTTTCCTAGAACTCTCGCTCCAACCTTGTATTTTCAGCAAACCCGAGTCCGCTAAGATTTTTCTAAAGCTTTACTCGTTTATCGTTATGCCTCACCTTCTGACACATCGTATAATCTTTCATAATATGCTCTAAACTTCACTCTCAACTATGTGTTTGGGATTAGAAGTCAAGTCTCCCGTTCTAGTTTTAATTGAGTGGATGGTGTAGTTTTGTGGTTTGTTGCGAATTTTCCTAGCTAGCATGGTATCTGGCTTGTTCGCTTTTTTCGAAAAATTTCCTCTTTGTCCAACTCAGTGTCTTTTCAGCCTGGGAAGTAAGGAGTAGTTAAGTTCTATTTTTACATTATTCAATCCTTTAAGTCTCCTCTCTACCCGTTCGATTATGCAGTATAAAAGAGTATGGAGCTTATCTCGCAGCTGCAGTCATTTTGGCCTCCCTTGCTTTTTCCTGCCTGATGCTATATAATCAGGACCCCTCTCATTGTGGCCTTGTGAGCCTCCATAAGGTGACATGGACTCCACACTACCTAGTGTTGTCTTAAAGAATTGCGAAATCTAGTCTTTTATACGTTGTGCTACTTCTGGGATTTAATTAAAATTAATTTAGTTTCCAATTTGCTCCTGGCTGGCCAATTTAATTGAGAGCACCTCAGCTCAATCGGTGCATGATCTGAACCAGAATATCATGGATTCCTGAGTAGAGATCTGTGGAACCAGTCTATTTGATATGAAGAAGTAATCGATTCTACTGTAGCTGTATGCGGGGTGCGAGTAGAATGTGAAGCCTCTGTCTCTAGGGTGCTGATCCCCCAAATGTCAACTAACTGTTTGTCCCTGATACCCTGTTGAAGTGTTGTCACCCCTGCAGGTTCTGTCCTTGGTCCTCTGTTGTGCTCTATCTAATGTCGGGTCTAATCTATATTTAAGTCTCCTGCAATCACTAGATTCCATTCCGCCACCCTTCCAGTAGTGCAAAAAATGAACGAAAGAACGTGGGTCATTTCACAGGGGGCGTAAACTGAAGCAGAGTCAAGCGACTGTTATGTATTGTCCCCATCAAGATAAGGTATCTTCCTTCCGTGTCTCTTTTAACCTATCCACCTTAAATGAAAAGCTATTGTGAAACAGTATCGCTACTCCTTTTTTTCCCCAAGAGAGGACGCTAGATAGAACTGGTGGAAGTTGGCATCCAGAAACCGAGGGTTATTCCTAGCATTAAAGTGGGTCTCCTGTAAAAATAAAACGTCTGTTTTAATCTTTATATTCTTTGAATGCAATTCTCCTTTTCTGGGGACTATTCAAAAGCCTTTAACATTATGTGATACCCAAGTTACAGCCCATAGTGTTATGTGTGCGAAGGTGCTTACCAAATCTGATGTCTTGTCAGGAGTACGTCAAGGGACTGCAGCGGCTTTCCGCAAACATTCTTGCCAACGGTCCCAGGTGTGTATGTGAGAGGCGGGGGGGTTCGGGGAGACGGGGAGGGAAACCCTCACAGGACAACACAGGGGACACAAGACAACATACAAACATACGAACAAATTCAACAATCTCTGCTTGGAGCAATAACTGATCCTGTCGGACCCATGCTCTGTGCCCAGGGGCAGCACACCTCCTCCCGCACCTTCCCACTAGGGCCTGAAGGCATCGACTCTTCTGGAGTCTCTCTCCCTGGGACTTCCCCCACTGGTCGTGATGTAACTACCCTTGTGGGGCCATGGAAATACCTACTGCCAGGGTGGTGTGACCGCCACCTAACCTCCGGTGCTAGCTTCTATTGTCCTAACCACAATGTAAAACTTGTACTTTAAACATTCACCTTTTGTATAACCCCAACTATCTCTTTGTAATTAACTATAAACTTCATTCAACACCATCCCATTCCCTTGCTTCATAGTCTGCTGATTCGCCCTGTTTAAAATCAGAGACAAACATAAAACACAGACAGAGCCCAGTGCACATCCAGTGAAACTCGTACACGGTACAGTGCCTAAATATATATGTATAAATATCTATTAAATAAAATGGTTTTTTAGTTTAACATTTTGGCCAAATTGTGTAGACCCTTGAGCCAACTCCACGGCAGACCACGTTTCAAGGGTCCCTAACACTAATATAAATTCTTAATAACCTGTGCAATACCAGGAAGAAGGTAATGTATATAAAATCTGTCATATTCGTAGCAAAGTTCTAAGCCTGATTGAAGCTTTTATTACCTGTACATACCAGGAAAGCCCATCTGATTAGATTTGTCACAACCACACTGCAAGCAAGCAAGTTCCCCTGAGTGGGAGATGCTATGGAGTGAGCTTTTAACCATTAAATGTGGGAGGGGGTAAGCTTCAATTAGGTAGGAGGTTGCCCCCCTCCAATCAGCTAGACTAGAGAACAAGAATTGTAAAACATACTGGACACCTAACAAGCTCCTATGAACCCCCAAAATAACCACCATATATATGTCAGGAATCGGCGTTCTCCACGCTCCTCACACAGAGCACTCCCTCCCCGCAGGAGCCCCGGACACACAAAACAATCTGCCACGGCCTCCACGCTCCCCGCCCCTGCCGCCGTCGCGGGATCACTCCTCGGCGAATCCTAGTAGAGCGCCGGGCGCGCCACGCCCTCCTGCACGCACACCTGAACCATCCACTGGCTTGGTTCACGCGCGTACACGAGTTACGGAGCACGCTCAGTCTGCACCCTCTTCTTCCGTCCCCCGGACCTCAGGCTCCGCCCCGCACACGCACGAGCATACTCAGGTTACCAACAAGACTACACTGGCCTGTATGCCTGCACCAATCTGCAGTGTCTCCCTGTAGCTCTTCTGTCCGCCCTCCGTACTAATTGGACCTTCCTGCTTTATCTAGCTCCTCTCTGCTCTCAGTCTTTGCTCGACATAGTTCTGTATGGAAGTACTTCTGGATTTCTCAGTGTTTTCACAGGTCTGACGCGGCTTGTACGACTACCCCCTCCCTGGCTCCGATCTCGGCACTCTCTGGACAACGCTCACCTCGGTAACCCCCTGAACATGGCTTGGACTACGACCTATCTCCACCTCCACTCCCTGACCCGGCAGGCAACTCAACACTCTACTCTCAACAATGGTATCGGCAAGTATTGTCTACCTTACTACACCTGGCCTGGCAAACGCTTCATACCACACTCCGGGAAACGTCCCTTTGCTGCGGGTGGTGTATTACAACTTCCCCTTCAGCTCAGGGGACGGGTCTGGTCTGCGGGCAGCACCAGCGTAACATTATGTCGAGCCACAAGACGCAGACCAGACCGAACTACAGCAGTTTCTCTCTAATCTGCTTCAGAAAAACCAGGCCATGGCGGATCAAATTGTGGACTTACAGCCAGGTCAGCGAAGTCAGTACTCTCAGACAGGGTACCGACCGCGACCTCGCCCAGATGTAAGCCCCCACTCTGAGCGCAGTTAGCAGCTCAGATGTAAGGATTCCTCCCCCCAAGCCTTATGCAGGTGAACCGCAGATTGTAGGGGTTTCCTAAACCAGTGTGAGGTGCAGTTTGAAATGGCCCCCATTCTAAATACTAATCGCAAGAAGGTAGCCTACATTTATAACCTCCTCACTGGCAGCGCCCTGGCTTGGGCTTCCCCGGTTGGGAGCGAACGTTTCTGACCTTACCCAAGATTACCCGCATTTAAAGCCGAGTTCAATGGGTATCGATTCCCCCGCCTCGCTTCGGGAGATGGCATCGTTCTCTCCTCCAGATCACTCAGGGACGGCGGATGGTGGAACAGTATGCTGTGGGAATTCCGGACTCTAGCAGCCGCGAGACTAACTGGGACAAGAGGCTCTCGTCTCCATATTCTGGCAAGGCCTGGCAGATCCCATCAAGGACGAACTCTCTCGCCAATCCAGGCCGGATTAACTGGAGGTCCTGATTGATTTGGCCGTCCGAGTGGATCAAGCATCCAGGTACGCCGCTCAGAGCGTCCGCGCACTCGCTTCATAACTTTCAAGTTCCGTCTCCAGTACTTCAGCAGCACTCCTTCTCCCACGTGCTACCAAACCGATTCTTACGTCCTGCACTGGAGTTGCCAGAGCCAATGCAATGGGGGTTACAATGCATCCGGCACACCGACCCGCACCGCCAGGGGGATTGTGTTTCTACTGCGGATCCATGGAAAAATCTGGTTCGGGAGTGTCCACTGTGTCCGGGAAACGGGAACACCAGTGAGTCAGAAGGACTCTCTCTGGGTGTAGTGTAATGTCTCCACGTCCCCTTCATAAGATGAAATCCCAAGAAACTTACATTCCAGTCTTCCTTTAGGCGATAAGTTCAAGACTTCAACCGCCGTTTCATTGACTCAGGAGCTGGAGGAAACTTCGTGGATCTTGAATTCGCCAGGGTAACCGCATACCACTAGGTGAGAAAAAAGGTTCCCATCGCACTCGTCGGTATCGATGGACGTCCTCCTTACCCCGGCCCACATCTCCTTAGAGAGGCTCCCTTGCTTCTGTCTTCACATCTGCACAGGAGACCTTAGTTCTCGATGCCATTCACGCTCCTGGGATACCCATCACCTTGGTCTTCCTGGCTACAGCTTAACAATCCTCTCATTGACTGGACTTACTCCGCCCATTTCCTGGAGGCCGAGGTCAGGCGAGACTCATCAACTGCTGGCCAATACCTCTGTTCCCGAAGTTATTATACCTTCCGTTTACCATCAATTCCGGGACGTTTTCAATAAGGTACAGTCAGACCCTCTTGCCGCCACACACAGGACTTACGATTGTCCAATCGATCTAGTTCCTGGTTACTCCCTACCAAGTCCAAGACCACCCCCTTGTCGTTACCAGAATCTCACACTATGGTGATGATATATTCAGGAGAATCTCAAGAAAGGCTTATTCGTACTCCCATTCCCACGGAGGGGCTGGGTTTTTCTTCGTCAAGAAAAAGGACGGGTGTTGAGGCCTTGCATATCGACTACAGGGGTTTAAACCAGATAACTATTAAAAATCGTTACCCCTTCCCCTTATTACCGAACTGTTCGATAAATTACAGGGGGCCAAGATTTTTTCCAAGTTGGATCTGCGTGGTGCCTATAACCTGGTGCGCATCAGGAAGGAGGATGAATGGAAGACGGCCTTCAACACGCGTAGTGGACACTACGAATATCTGGTAATGAATTTCGGCTTATGTAATGCTCCGCTGTCTTCCAGGATTTCATCAACGACGTCTTTCGTAAGGGACTCAATATTTTTGTTTATTGTATACTTGGATGATATTCCTGATTTTTTCCAAAGATCTCCAGGACCATATAACGCCACACCCTCCAACGTCCTTTCCCGTCTCCGTGAACACCATTTGTACGCCAAACTGGAGAAGTGCACCTTTCATACGACCTCCTACTCCGTTCCTGGGGTATATCATTTCCGATGAGGGGTTTATGATGGACTGTGGTAAACTTCAAGCAGTCACTGAATGGCCAAGACCCAACTCTCTCAAGGCCATACAACGTTTTTTAGGGTTCGCTAATTACTACGTAAGTTTATACGAGTTTTTCCACCATTGTGGCACCCTCACAGCGCTCATCAAAAAAGGAGCTGATCCTTCTGCTTGGTCATCCGAGGCCATCTCCGCCTTCGAGACACTCAAGGAAGCCTTTATATCCGCCACTATTCTCCGTCATCCCAACATCGAACTTCCCTTCGTCCTGGAGGTCGACGCTTCTGATTGCGGCGCTGGTGCCGTTCTTTCCAGAGACCACGCCCCAAGATAAGTTACATCCTGTGCATATTTTCCAAGAAATTCTCGTCTGCCTAGAGGAACTATGACGTGGGTAACAGGGAACTTCTGGCGTGAAGATGGCTCTTCAAGAGTGGAGACACTGCTAGGAGGGTCGAAAGAGCCGTTTACTATTCTCACGGACCACAAAACCTTCTTTACATAAAAGAATGCTCGACGCCTTGGTCCCGACAGGCTCGTTGGGCTCTTTTTTTTCTCGATTCGATTTTTCACCTTTCTATATCCCCGGGACCAAGAACGTAAAGGCAGACACACTCTCCCGAATACATTTCTTTGAAGAGAGGCCAGAGGAATCTTGGGACTATCCTTCCACAAGAGAGGATTCTCGCCACGTCTTCTTTCAAGAATCTTGACAAGATTTGCACTCCCAGAGACGCATTCCCAAGGACTTAGTCGTTCCCGACAACAAACTCTTTGTACCTTTCAAATTTGTTCCAGGAGGTCCTGTCTTGGGATCACTCCTCTAAATCTGCAGGTCATCCAGGTTTTAAGAAGACTATGATCTCATTCGTCGGAATTTCTGGTGGCAAGGATGTCCCAGAATATTCTGGAGTTTACCCGCGCCTGTCCCACGTGCGCTCAAAGCAAGACTCTCCGTCAAAAGCCTCAGGGTTTTCTGTTACCCTTCGTTCCGACCGTCACTGGTCCCACATTTCAATGGAATTCATCATGGAGTTGCCCATGGGACAAGCAAGGATGGAAAAAACATCGGTGAGCGTGACAGTTTTCTCTTAACGAGTCCCACTCACCCATAAAGGTCCCCACAGTCTTCCCGCCCTCTCCTCCGTGGCACTGCTCCTCGGACGTATAGGGACGCCCCTAGAACAACCCCGGGGCTTCAGCATATCAACCGCAACTTGACACATATACGGGCCAACGTCGTAGGCAAAATGTGCCGCGGCTGCGATAAGAACCTACTGGACACTACCATTCACACTGGGTCAACTGTCCGTAGTATTAAGTGAATCACCCTACCATAAAAAGACCGACGAGGAGGCGCTATCTAATCCCGCTATCCTTCGCCTCTTCCCCCCATGCAAGATACGCTAGACACTAAGACTCTTGCGTTTCTTAGCGATTCCGGATGGTCAGGGCGTAGCAAGTATCCCTACCCGCCTTTCGTATGTAGGATGGGCTTTTTCTCCTCCCTGTACCTCCTGACCGCGGCCGACACTCCATCCTAAACCTGAACGCCTGAGGCCAGGGCCCCCATTTCTCTAAACCCGCTCACCGGGCTGGCCATGTAGCGGAACCCGAGCGCCGGGGTGGAGCCCCTAAATGGCCACTAGAACACGGCGATTCCGAGAAACTACCCAGGTGAGCAACAAATTCAGCCTCAAGGGAGGGTAGTCCGGATAACTGCCCTCCAGCCCCTGCAATGCCCCACCATTTCCTTGCCTTCTCGCGTGTCTTCCTTCCTAACCCACCTCCTCCCTCTAGGCCCTAACAGGCTGGTGGCGAGCCAACGTGGGTAGACTTTCCTGCGATAACTCTACACTGCATCGTCTAACTAAATACGCTCCAATTTGGCTGGGCCCCCATCACTTACACGACGCTGAAGCAAGCGGACATATTTCACATGGGCGGAAGAGAGGTATGGGGGATAATACCCTTGAACCCGGTGGAGGAACGAGAGTAAGGAAAGGAGATGGAAGTTATAGATATGACAGAAAGGGGTCAAGCTCCCCCCCCCCCCCCCCCCCTGCCCCCCCCCACAAACGGAGAGAATCCAATCAAATCCCGGAGAAGTACCTGAGATGTTTCATATCCGAATTTCCAGGATGATTGGGCTCAATCCTCTCTTGGGCAAAGCTATGCGCGTCAATCTGCCAAAAACGCGTCCACCCGGGAGTCGCCTTCTTCTTTAAAAATTATGGGTTCCACCCTCCCTGCTTTAACATCCCCAAATTCCTTATGGAGTACCCAGCCGTGATGAACGCATTGCTTCCTCCAAACCGCATGTCCGGGATTCAGTCTAATCTTCTTCAACTCCTCCCGCAGGTCGAAACTACAGGCCGGATGTAGTATCGTTTCGGCGCCCAGTTTCAGTTACAAAACCAGGGGACTTTAGTTGGTATGCTCTCTCTAGAATATCCCACCTCAATGGTACAATGTCCTAAACTGCACCTAAGTTCTGAGGTCCCTTCCCCTTATTTGTGAACAAAATCAATCACGTGGCATTCCGGCTCCTCCAACTACAGCACCCAGTATGAAGATTCCCAATGTCTTAAGGTTGCCCCTAAAAACCATTTATCTCCCAGTCACTTCTTTATGGATTCAGACTCGTAAACCGGATTCATCAATGTAACCAAAAATAACGAGGAATACGAGGTTTCACTCTCTTTTGAATTACGAGCCTTATCCAGGGGTCTAGCTCCAGTTCTTGTGCGAGTGGAAGGGCTGTTTTTTGGCCCTGAAGAGAGATTTCCTGGGTTCCTTCAAAGGAAACAATTTCATGCCCGGCTCTTCTTAAGTCCTTCAGGAGAAAAAGTCCAGAGAAACCGCTTCTTGTACCGTCTAGGCCGTTCCTGAAGAGGGAGCAGGTACATGTCAGAAATGGCGTTCTCCACGCTCCTCACACAGAGCAATCCCTCCCCGCAGGAGCCCCTGGCACACAAAAACAATCATGCCTACCGGCCTCCATGGCCCCCGCCCTGCCGCCGTCGTCGGGATCACTAGCATCGGCGATTCTATGTACAGCGCCGCACGGCCCACGCCCTTCTGCACGCACACCTGCACCATCCCACTGGCTCGGTTACACGCGCTACACGAGTTATGGAGCACGCTCAGTCTGCACAAATCTTCTTCCGTCCCAGGACCTCAGGCTCCGCCCCCGCACACACTTGCACGAGCATACTCAGGTACCAACAAGACTCACTGGCCTGTTATGCCGTACCAATCGCAGTGTCTCTCCTGTAGCTATTCTGTCCCGCTCCGTTACTAATTGGACCTTCCTGCTTTATTAGATCCTTCTGCTTCAGTCTTGATCGACATTAGTCTCTGTATGGAAGTACTTCTGGATTCTACGATTGTTTTCACAGGTTCTGACGCGGGCTTGTACGACTACCCTCTGGCTCTCGATTCTCGGCCATCTTGGACAACGCTCACTCTGGTAACCCCTGAACACGGCTTGGACTACGACCTATCTCCACTCTCCACTCCCTGACTCGGCAAGGCATTCATCACTCTACTTCTACAACCGGATACCGGCAAGTATTGTCTTACCTTACTAACATGGCCTGGCAACGTTCATACCACACTCTGGACACGCTCCCCTTGCTGCGGGTGCATGTTATTACCACTCCCCCTTCAGCTCGGGGACGGGTCTGGTCTGCGGGCAGCACAGGCATAACCAATTATAAGCATATGAGTGTACAGAGGAGTGCTAATGAAGCATGGCAATATATATTTTAAAACCAGAGACAGAACATAAAACACAGACAGAGCTCAGTGCACATCCAGTGAAATCATACACGATTCACAGTGCCTACAATATATAATAAATTATTCTACTTAAATAAAAATGGTCTTTTAGTTTAATCATTTTTGCACCAAAATGTTTGTAAGCCCCTGAGCCACTGCACGGCAGACCACATTTCCAGGGGTTCCTAACACTAATATAAATTCTTAATAACCTGTGCAATACCAGGAAGAATGATTTATAATAAATCTGTCAAGATTAGTTGCAAAGTTCTAAGTCTGATTGAAGCTTTTAATAACCTGTACATTACCAGGAAAAGCACTCTGTATTAGATTTGTCACTAGAGTGAGCTTTTAACCATTTAAATGTGGGAGGGGGTAAGCTTCAATTAGGTAGGAGGTTGCCACCCTCCAATCAGCTAAGGCTAGCTGAACAAGCTAGTAGCACTACTCTGTGACACTCATATGCTTATATATATGTTGTGGTTATTTTGGGGGTTCAATAGGAGCTTTTTAGGTGTCCCGAATGTATTACAATTCTTGTTCAGCTAGTCTTAGCTGATTGGAGGGTGGCAACCTCCTACCTAATTGAAGCTTACCCCCTCCCACATTTAAATGGTTAAAAGCTCACTCTAGTGACAAATCTAATCAGATTGCTTTTTCCTGGTAATGTACAGGTTATTAAAAGCTTCAATCAGACTTAGAACTTTGCAACTAATATTGACAGATTTATTATAAATCATTCTTCCTGGTATTGCACAGGTTATTAAGAATTTATATTAGTGTTAGGGACCCCTGGAAATGTGGTCTGCCGTGCAGTGGCTCAGGGGCTTACAACAATTTTGGCCAAAAATGTTAAACTAAAAGACCATTTTATTTAATAGATATTTATACATATATATTTAGGCACTGTACCGTGTATCAATATCACAACCATGGAAAATAGGCTAAGCGCTCAATGCAGGTGCAATGAATAAAATAAGCCAAACCACTAAACCAGGGTACTAATGAGAATAATATAGTACTTAATGTGCAATAGTATGGGTACTATCCTCCTGAAGACAGGTGGTAGATGGTACAAGCCCACTCACCCTCAGTCTAATCGGCAGGTTCCCCTGAAAATCAGCAATACTCACATCCTGGTAGTAGGTAGGCAAGCTGTGCAGCTACAAATATGCAATAACAGGAAAAGGGAGA
>WSYH01008643.1:0-23454 GCA_036426205.1 Ascaphus truei | reverse complement strand
TGTGACAGAAACCAGGGGATGGTAATAAATTCCGTATATAGGGCTCCCAGGATACTAGACAGTTTCTATCCTGTTTGGCCTGGGAGTGCAGCCTTATAATACATACACTCCATCCCACAGTTTGGCAAGCGCTGGAACTGAGGGATGAGAGATCCAGACCAGAGTGTGTCTGCTGCCTGATTTCTGTCACCTGTCATGCTAATTAGGAATCAGGTATGAAAGACTGATTTCCTGTTTGCTCTGGTCTCCCCACCAGAGCCAGGAGGCTGGAAGGCTGCTGAACTACAGAGGGGAGAAGCCTCTTCCCCAAACAGGTTCAATCTTTCTGTTCATTTGTGTAAGACTGCAAAAGTACCGTGTTTTGATGTTGGAAGTGGAAAAGCCACTTCCAACCCTGAGTCAGGGATATCTAAGTTAAGTTATCGCTCAGGTGAGCAGCTTTTGTTTTGATCTGTTTTCTGTTGTATGCACTGTGGCAGTCTCAGTGCCTGGGACTGAATAAACCAGGCATAGCCTGTTTAAAGGAACAGTACGTGACGCCTCATCATTTAACCTACCCTAAAAGACCGTGTTCTAAACAGTCCCGGACAAACGACGGAGCCCCGGAGTAAGCCGTTTCTCACATATGGTGGAATGTGGGCAGAGCCAACTAGGGGGTCTGGTGGTTGAAGCATTTTGAAAAAAAAAAAAGAAAAGTTTTTTTTTTTTCATGCCTTCTGCCAAACAAGGATGGAAACGTGGTGGGTGCGCTGGATACGCATGTCGCTGCCCAGAAAGACGTCGGCGAAGGAAAAACCAGCCACAGCTGTAATAGCCCAGGCCAAGAAAAACTAATGCAAGCCAGCAGAAGACGAATGCAGACCCCAAGCAGCACAGCGGCTAATAGCATCAGCAAGAGATTAATGCCCAACCATGCAAACCGGGCGAATGCCAAAGCCAGCAACAGTCGCGAATGCAAAACCAGGCAACCAGAGGGGGCGACGAATGAAAGTGTGAAGCCCTCAAAACTGGAATGCAATACCACAGAAGAGGACAAACGCTGCGAGAGAGGAGAAAACAGGCAAAGCGGTTGGGCACGTCTCAGGGCCTTACAGAGGAAACTCTGAGACCCTGAGCAGGGAGGGG
Source organism: Ascaphus truei (assembly GCA_036426205.1). Classification (NCBI taxonomy): domain Eukaryota; kingdom Metazoa; phylum Chordata; class Amphibia; order Anura; family Ascaphidae; genus Ascaphus; species Ascaphus truei. Next base: position 22,329 of record WSYH01008643.1, on the reverse strand, counting down.
ACTATCAAGGAACCGTCAACTGGCAGCGGCTCAGTACCTGCAAATGACCAGGGCAAGCCACTACCTCAGAAGATGGGACCTCGGAATGATGTGGAAGCCTATCTTCTCACGTTTGAACGCACGGCACAAGAGAGAGGGATGTGCCAGAACTGAGTGGGCTGGTCTAATCGCACCCTTCCTAAGCGCGAAACCCCGAAAGGCTTACTTTGATCTAGAGCCAGCGAAGCTAACGTCTATGCAAAATTGAAGTCTGAGATCCTCGCCCGTCCGTCGGCGTCGAACCACACGGCTGTTGCGCCCAAAGGTTTTCACGCATGGTCCTGTCACGATGGATAAAGCACCCGAAGCCAGATGTATGACCTCATCCACCTCGGGCGAAGTGGCTACAACCCGAGATCAACTCAGCCAGCCACATCGTGGAACGGTTGGTTCATGGACCAGTTCTTGAGGAAACTTCCCTCGGCCTTACGCCGTGTGGGTCAGTCACGTGGTAGATGTGACCCCACAATGCGAGATGAGCTTGTGGCCCTCGTAGAAAAGGTACATCGCAGAAGAAGAGCAACCGCGAACCCACAGTGGTGGAGGCAACCCCCACTACCCGAGGTTCCAGGATCTTCCAGAGACGGTAAAAGTGGTACCTGGGGTTAAGGGGCCGCTGTAAGAGCGGCGACCACCTTCACGCCGAGCATCAGCAACAGTGGTGGTGCACACTAAGGGCAATAGCCAACATGGGGAGCCGGGAAAAGCTCATAAGTGGGACACACAACTATGTACCTAAGTTGTAAATTGTCATGGGAGGGGCCACACAGCACAAAATCTGCCCCACTAAATGATATGGATGCCATTGCAATGCAACAGCGGGAACCTTATTTGGAACTTATTCGCTTAGTGGCTGTCCCAATGTATGGGCCCTACCCAGAGGACTCCCTGGAATAACCATCTGTGGGCATTTGTAAAGGTTAATGGTAATAAGGGGTTGGAGCACTTCTTGACTCTGGGAGCATGGTCACACTAGTGTCCGAATACCTCTGCCTCATTAAGAAGAAAAGTGGTGGAAACTTACAAAGTGAGTGGCAATTTGTTTTGTATACAGATGGTGGGATAATCATGAATATTCCACTGTTGATGTTTTTTTGAAACAGAGGTTTGTTTGGATCTTTAGATTTCAAGGTGGGTATTGTAGCCCAAGACTGGCACTTGATGTGTTAAGTAGGTGACACGACTTTCCCCACTTTTCTAAAATGTGGTCCCTCCGCCTAGAATAGCGGCCCAGATTCAATAGGCGGACCATAACGAGTAGTATTAGAAGAAACAAATCCTTTCCTTTTTCAGAAAATGGAGAGTTGACGGGGGCCCCAATAAGAAGGGGGAAAAGGAGGAGTGCTGTAAAATTCCCTCCCCATCAAACTACTTTGGTAGGGAATACCCCAAATCAAGATGTTGAGTCCAGACACTTACCACCGCCAGAACCGGATAAGACCCTTCGCTGACCTAGAGGTCAGTCCTGGGCGTTTTAAGAGGCCAGTGGAGGACCGAGGACCCCAATTAGCGGTATAGGGTAGGATATAGCAAGGGAATTATAACGGGACCAGAATAGTTACTGTGGTCCTGGCCCAACCAATAGGATCACTTGTTACCCCTACTTCGAGGTGAGAAAGAACACCTAGTATACGGGTGATTAAAAGGAAATCAGTACATACTAAAAAACGACAATGTTGGCACTACCACGGACATTCCGTACGTAGTATTACACCTCGCACATAGTCACCATTGGGGGGACACCTAGGGGATGGAAAAGGAAAAGACAAAGAAAAGGTTTCTCCGAAGCTTCTTATGGCCTGGGTTCTGGCAGAAATTACGAATTATTGGTTCCTCATTGCCCAGAAGTCAGATCACCCCCCCGTTCAAAGGCGTACCGCAGCCCATTGGTAACCACCTTCCCATAATAGTAGTACGCCATTTGACCGGATTGCTATGGATCTAGTAGGTCCCCTAATAAAGTCTGTAGGGGACATCAGCATATTGGATAGGTATATTGGAATTATGCCACCCGATATCCGGAGGCAGTCCCCTACGTAGCACCCTCAGCTAAAAAAAGCAAAAGAGTGTTAGTAGTCGTTTTACCCGGGATTCCTAAAGAGATTATCTGACCAGGGAACACCATATGTCCCAAGTAAGAAAGAGCTATGTAACTCCTAAAAATCAAGCATCTCAGAACCTCAGTCTATCATCCACAAACAGAGGTTTAGTGGAAAGGTTTCAATAAAACCTTAAAGAGCATGTTACGGCGGGCGGTTTGATTACGATTAAAGATGGGAAAACTGGGATTGTTTGTTACCGTACCTGTTATATTGCCATTAGGGAAGTTCCCCAATCACTCCACTGGCTTCTCCCCGTTTGAAAATTGTATGGCCGACACCTCCCAAGGGGCTTACTGGATATAGCCAAAGAGACTTGGGAACACGAGGTACCCTTACAGAAGTGTAATAGAGCATGTTGCCAGATGCAGGACGCCATTGCTGCTAGTCTACCCTAGTGAGGGAACACATGGTGAGAAAGCTCAAGACGCCAGAGGAATACATAATAATGGGGCTCGAGGGTCAGAATTTTTTCTCCGAGGTGATGAGGTATATGTACTAGTTCTGGTTCCCACCGTGGAAGTAAATTCCTTGCTAAATGGCATGGGCATATGAGGGTACTTGAAAGTAGTGGGAAGAAGTAAATTAAAGTAAGACAGCCAGTAAGTGGGAGGAACACCTGAGCAAATTTACCATATAAACCTACATCAAGCCCTGGAAAGATAGAGAAGTTTGTTAACCCTAGAGAATCCCCAGGTCTGTCGAGAATCAAGAAACTGACCCAGAGGTTAGCAGAGCTGAAACCCTGTCTGTTCATCAGAGAAACGAGAGGTTCAAATTTAGTGAAAAGAAAACAAGAAATCTTCTCTTAACTGAAACCAGGTAGAACTAGCCGTAATTGAACATGACTAGTCCTACTGAAACGACGGAGGGTCCGAGTTAACCTTAATACCGAACCGAATCCCAGAGGCAAAAGAAAGGCTAATAGTTTAGAGGTTAAAAAAATGCTAAAACTAGGTGTAATGAGGAATCCCAAAGTGGGTGGAACAGCCCTATAGTCTTGAGTCCCAAAGCCAGATGGTACAACAAGGTTTTGTAATGACTCCGGAAAACAAAGCTGCGTGGTCCACTGTCAAAAGGTGTCAAATTTGATACTATTCCTATGCCCAGGGTAGATGAACTGAATGTAGAGAGACTGGCAAAGCCTGATATCTCACAACCCTAGACCTAACAAAAGGGTAACTGGCAGGTTCCCTCACAGAAAGGGTCAAAAGAAAAGAAAACAGCCTTCTTTCAACCCATACGGCCTCTTTCAGTATAGGTTTTGCCTTTTGGCTTACATGGAGCTCCCGCCACACATTCCAAAGAATGCATGGATAAATTTTAAAACCACATGCGGTATGCGCCGCCTACCCTGGATGAGTGGTAATCCATAGGGAAGATTGGCAATCCCACCTCCTTAAAGGTCCATGCTGTGCTTGACGCATCCGTCCCGAGCTGGACACTGCTAACCCCGCTAAAGCACTATTGGTCTGGAGGAGGCCAAGTATCTGGGATATTCTATTGGCAGAGGTTTATTCAACCCAAACACTAAGTGGGGCGATACAAAATTGGCCAAGGCCAGTTACAAAACAACAAGTAAGACCTTTTTGGGGTAAGTGGGTACATATAGAAGGTTATTCCCAATTTGCAACTAAGGCAACCCCACTAACTGACCTCACAAAAGCAAGAGGACCGCTAATGTAAAGTGGTCACCCCGAAACCGAACGGCCTTTAAATGCAGTGAAAGAAGCTCTCTGTGCCCAACCAGTGTTTGGTCACACCTGACTTTCCAAGAGTTCGTAGTCCAAACGACGCCATCTGAGGTAGGGGGGGGCTGGTACTCTCCCAGGAGTCTCAAGGTGATGAGCACCCCACCGTTATTTAAGTAGGAAACTAATCCCCAGCGAGAAAAATTACTCCATGAGAGGAAAGAGTGTCTCGCAATAAAGTGGGCTGTAGAGACACTAAATACTACCTGTTGGGGAGAAAATTCCGGTTGGCACCAGATCACTGCACCCCTTACCTGGAATGTGTCAAAACAGGGAAAAGAATGCTAGAGTGTACACCAGGTGGTTCCTAAGCCTACAACCCTTTAAATTTTCTGTGGAACACAGGTCAGGGCACAAACATGGCAATGCTGACGGGTTGTCAAGGATGCACTCCCAATATCCATGGTCGATCATCCCTCGAGGTCTGAGCTGGGGGGGAGGATATGTGACAGAAACCAGGGGATGGTAATAAATTCCGTATATAGGGCTCCCAGGATACTAGACAGTTTCTATCCTGTTTTGCCTGGGAGTGCAGCCTTATAATACATACACTCCATCCCACAGTTTGGCAAGCGCTGGAACTGAGGGATGAGAGATCCAGACAGAGTTTTGTCTGCTGCCTGATTTCTCTGTCACCTGTCATGCTAATTAGGAATCGGTATGTAAAGACTGATTTCGTTTTGCTCTGGTCTCCCCACCCGCAGCCAGGAGGGCTGGAAGGCTGTGCTGAACTACAGAGGGGAAGCCTCTTCCCCAAACAGGTTCAAATCTTTCTGTTCATATTGTGTTAAGACTGCAAAAGTACTGTGTTTTGAATGTTTGAAGTGGAAAAGCCACTTCCACCCTGAGTCAGGGAGATCAATTAGGTAAGTTATCGCTCAGGTGAGCGAGCTTTGTTGGATCTGTTTTCTGTTGTATGCCACTGTGGCATCGCTCAGGGCCTGGGACTGATAAAACCAGGCATAGCCTGTTAAAGGAACAGTACGTGACGCGCTCATCATTTAACCTACCCTAAAGACCTGTTCTTAAACTAGTCCCGGACAAACGACGGAGCCCCGGAGTAAGCCGTTTGTCACAATATATATACACACACATATATATATATATATATATATATATATATATATATATATATATATATATATACAAAAACACAGAAAAAACAGGCGCACTCATAGCGTAAAATTGTATAACAATAAATTTATGGAGTAAGGGATAAAAATGCACACTCACAAACAAAGCTGAAAAAATGCGTTTTTGAGTACAACTCAGCCCGTTCAGATGCAGGAACCCAAGAAGGAGGACTTCGGTGTGATGTCCGCGGTGTGTCTTGCCACAATAGCCCCTCTAGGTCCTGGCAGGGACCGAAAGCCACGAGGGACGCCGCCTTCCCCTCTCTCTGGTGCTAGACAGAGCATACACTGAATAGAGTCTCGCGTGAACTTGATGATGTCAGCAAGGTTTCAGCCGGGGAGAGTTCACAGTGTAAACAGGAACTTGAATGTCTGAATGGCTGGTAGCAAAATGCTAGCAAAGCAGCAGGAGTGCAATAATGTAGATGAGTGCAAATAAAATATATAACCTGGACAGTAGGCTCCACAGCAATCTCTACGCGTTTCGTCTCAAGCGAGACTTCATCTGGAGAACCTGATCTCCTGATGAAGTCTCGCTTGAAACAGGGAACACAAGGGACGCCGCCTTCCTCTCAATCCTGCGTCACACAGTGAGTACTCAGCTCCAGATACCGCGTCAGTGGATTTGACCCGAAAAAGTTCCCATGTATGCAACGAGTGGACAGCTGAGAGTAATACTTTCAAAAACGCAATAAATTGCTGTAGCAAGCCAGTGAGTGGAAATATAATAAAACTGGGCAGTACACCTCCACACAACACTCTCTACGCATTTCGTCTCAAAGAGACTTCATCAGGAGATCTCCTTCCTCAGGGACGTGCGTTGGATGCAGTGCTGATGTATTTATCTTGAATACAACAGCTTTGTACTCCCCTGCCTGTGTGCTGTCTCGTTTTTCCTGGATCTCCATCTGGTAAAAAAAATTCTGTGTATATATATATAAAAAATTCTGTGTATATAACTTAACTCAGTATTATGGTGTGTGTGTGTGTGTGTGTGTGTGTGTGTGTGTGTGTGTGTGTGTTTTGAGTTGTGTGGTGTGTATATATATATATATGAGATTGGTGCTTCAAAAACGCTTATGTGTGATAAGCACAAATACAGTGCATGTCAGAACACAATACAGAGAAAACAGATAGACGGCGCCTTGAAAAATAAAGTCCAATGATTGTCCAGATGTACTGTAGAGGTGTTATACTCCTCGTAAGGTGTCAAATCCTGTACACCTGTATCCAATTTGTGGCTCCGTAGATAACGTCCCGTGATATGTGGAGTTAAACACAAAGAGAAATCATAGTGTACACTGTACACTGTGCAATCAAGTTGGAGGCACGCCTGCATGGATCCCCTGCTGATCTACACTACTCTTCAATCAAAAAAGTGAGTGGACTTTGATATACCTACTGCTCTCTGATATTGTCACCACCTCTGTTCTGTGACTTACCTTAGTGTGGTAGGAGAACAGGGAACTTTCAGCCTATGGCGCTATGTTCCCCTAATACCCTATAAATCCCACTATTGGAAGCCATATAGGCAGTCACATACTCATGAACAGTCTACAAGGTTGACTTGGATATATATCCTCAAGAAGCAGTTTGTCCTCACTAATAATTCAAGCAAAGAATATGTATCCGTGACATATGGGACCTGTTATATAATATACCTGTTCATATATCTGTTGCACCTTTTTGGACGGAAGTCCTGTTTTTCTATATATCCAAAATTTAAATACAACAGTTTCTTTTCCGTGCATGTTGTCGCCAATCCTGCATTATGATTCTCAGATAATGGGCGAAGGGCATGCATCAACTTGGTTCTTCATATATGAGATTTAGAAGTGGGGAAATCCCCTAAACCCCCTTCCATGATGAGTTTTTTGGGTAGGGGTACTTGCGGTTGCTGTCATCGGGTGACAGATCTAGTTGTAGTGTAGTCTTTGCTCCATGTAGGATCGCTTTCATTAAGTGTCACGATAGATGCGTTGCCCCTCCGCTCCTCATTCAGCGGACATCTTTGCAAAATTTCTCCGCCTGGTCGTGCAATGTCAAGATTTCTATTCTCGGGTTTCAGGATATTTCAGGGAAATTTGTATTTTTTGGTTAATGAGAAACTGTGGCGAAGTAATCCTGAAAGATCACGATCCGTTTAGTTTCGTATATCAGTTGGTCTGTTTCCTCCAATGCTTTCAGAACTTTAAGTTTATCATTAAAGTTTAGGATCTTTGCTATAATAGGTCTTGGTTTATTACCCTGATCTTGTCTCCCAGGGCCCATTCTATGTGCTCTCTCAATTTTTATTGGGTATTCCTAAAAATGGGAGCCGTTTTTCACAGAAGTCTATGAACTGGTTTTGCTTCAGGGATTCTGGTACCCCAATGATTCTAATATTATTGCGCCTGGATCTGTTTTTCAGGTCATCCAGTTTTTCCTCTTAAGATCCTGTTTTTTTTTGTTTTTTTTGCAGCTCCTTTTCACTGATTGCTGAGTCTCACACAGGTCATCTTCCACGGTGCTGATTCTGGCCTCTTCTCTTCAACCCTGGAAGTGTGCGCGGTAAGTTATTTTTTTAGAGCATCTGTTGATATTTTTATTTTGTCTGTTTTGTTCTAATTTTGGAAAGAATTCTCTGGCCACTGACCTGGTAGCAGGTTGGTTGGTTGCAACCACATTTTCTTCTTTGTCCTTAGTCAGTGCCTTGTGGCCGTCAGCCATTTTGGAAGTGTCCTTCGCTCCCCTTTCTACAGCCTTTGACATTTTGGAGGCATCTGGGTGGATATAGAGTGATATTTCTCCATAAACTGATGTTGTTTAATGTTTGTGTGGTACCTTAATCATTTTGGCTAAATTATTTGCCGTATTTTCACTGCGCTAGCGCTATACTGAAACTCCAGTGTGTACATTTTAAGCCCCAATCATTATTATTAAGGGTTCTTCCTCCCCATCCCAAATCCTAATAAATGGCCATAAATCACTTTTTGGATTTATCTGAACTTTCCACCTCACTTTGCACATTCCTTCTTGACTCGGTCAAGTTTTTGTTAACACATAATTATTTTTTATTTGATTCACTATTTTATTTACAGAATTTAGGCACCGCAATGGGCACAAGCTTTGCACCGTCATACGCTAATTTATTTATGGGTTTTTGGGAAGCACAGCACATTTATCACAGTAATAATTTGTTTCGTTCTAATATTATTTACTTTAAAAGATTTATAGATGATTTAATAATGATATGGGAGGGTGATGAAGCATCTCTCATAGCATTTGTTGATTCCATTAATAAGAATGAATATAACATTCGGTTCACATATGAGAATAATATTAATCACATCAACTACCTAGACCTCCTCCTGTACATCGACCATGATTCTACTATACAAACGGATATCTTCCGCAAATCAAACTCTAGAAACACATTATTATGCGCTCAGAGTTGCCACCCTCGTCCACTCATAAAAAGCATCCCCAAGGCACAGTTCATCAGATTGAGGAGACTGTGCTCAGACCAGGATAAGTTCCTTGAACAATCAGCTGTACTGTCTAAAAGATTCGCGGCAAGAGGTTATAGTAGTGCTGACGTTAATTCGGCTTTTGAAATAGCCAACTCCATTGATAGAAAGACCCTTATAAAACAAAAAACAGTACGATGTAGTAGGGTCAAACAATCGTCCTTTTCCAATGACAATGAAGTAAGTCCGTTGTTTATCACCACTTACAATCGTCAATCACGTTTAATTTGTGATATTTTTAGAAAACATTGGCAAACATTGTCCCTGGATAAAGACATTACAGAATTTGTAAAGAAGGGACCACGTTTCGTTTTCCGAAAAGGAAAAACAATTGCCTCTCACTTATCACCCAGTCTGTTTAAGTCCCGGGTGGGAAACTTGAGAAACATTCCAAAAGGATTTTTTTCCTGTGGAAGCTGCACTATGTGCAAATATTCCAATTCCACCAAAGTGATAAAATTCAATAAGAATAAGAATAAATACTATATGACTAGTTTTTTGAATTGTAACTCCAGTTATGTAGTCTATCTCTTGTCATGTGGGTGTGACAAAAAATATGTCGGGCGAACTATAAGACCTGTAAAGGCAAGAATTGCAGAACATGTACGCTTGATAAAGAAAAGGGATCAAACACATCCGGTATCCCGCCATTTTTCTACGTGCCATATGGGGGGTATTGATAATTTCAAATTTTCTGTCATAGAACATATCCCTTGTCATATCCGAGGAGGGGACAGAGAAAATGTACTGAATAGGCGAGAAATGTACTGGATTTACACCTTGGGCACCCTTCACCCATTGGGTATCAACCAGGACTGGGAGTTGAAACATTTCCTGGTGGACTAAATCTGACTCAGAGAGGTGTCCAGGTGTTATTCTATTATATCACCTTATGAATTAGTACAGTTCAAGAATGAATAAGATATTAAGTTTCAAACCATGTGTGACATATATTGTTTGATAACATATGTTTTTTGTCTATAACTGGTACATTTGTCCCCTATAGTCCACATAAGCATTCCTTAGGGATTATGCACCTAGGAATGAATTTGTACAGCTAATAATACATAGTATAATGAATTAGAGTGTATACCTTTAAATCCGTCCTCCATTTTTTCTAAGTTGCTAGCCCAATCTTTCAATATATGTTCTATCAGCCTTTTGTTTTTAAACCTATGTTTTTATTCTGTTTTAACATGTTTTGTAATCATAGTATGTATTTTGTATCTCACATGGGGCATCTATTATATAGGTATCTATGACAGAACACGACTTTATGCTCATTACTGGCTACCCCACTTCCAGCTGAGAAGGGGAGTATTATAATCCTGTGGCCAATCAGAAGCTGTCATGGTGTATATAGTAGACGCCGCATGTGAAAGGAACTCACTCTTTGAAAAAGTCTGATCCCAGACGAAACGCGTCAGAGTGTTCACTTGCTGTTGCTCATGTTGCATTATCAATAAAGTTTTTTATTTTTTCTACCTTGCGTGAGGCTGATTGGAGGAGCTGTGACCGCCGCGTCATTTCCTTTTTCTTCCCTTACCAAATCCTAATAAGGTTGTCTATGAAACGGCCATACTGGACTAGGCCCGCCCCAAGCTCTTTGTTCAAAATGAGGTTTGTTCCCAATAACACATGAAAAGTTTAGCATAGTTGGGGGCGAACGAAGCTGGCCCCCATGGCCGTTCCACAGACCTGTAAATAAAATTTATTATCGGATAAAAAATAATCATGAGACAAAATAAACTCAATTCGGTTTGGAGGGAATCTGTTGCCCCCCAAAAAAGAAAAAATGCTTAATGGCCAATAGGCCCTTCTGGTGCTCTATATTGGTGTATAAGGCCTCGACATACAGCAATGCCAATTTGAAAGTTGATGTTGCTAATGGAATTCACAATATGCAATGAGTCTCTAATATACGATTTGAGAGTAACTACATAGGGATGTAGGAAAGGATCCACTTACCTTGATAAATTAGATGTCATGGACTCCACTCCAGAAATAATGGTCCTGCCTGGTGGGTTAGTAAGGTCCTTACATACCTTAGTTCCCAGCAGAAAAGGAGACTGCGCTCGTCTGTTTCTCCTGGATATCTCTGTTTATCCACCTTTCCCCCGCAGCTCCCAATTCCTCTGGCGATTACCCGGGACAACAGTCAGAAAAAACAATAAAGTTGGAGCAGCGAGAGAAAGGGTGTGTTAGACAAAATCACTTTAAGGGTAAAATAACATTTAAAACTTACAATTAGTAAAGCTGCATCGCCCATGGGGTTCCCAAGCCTGTCCTCACTAACACTGCCCCCTCGGCAGTGTCCTACGCGAGTCGCTGCCCTGCAAAACCCGGAAGTAGAAGTCCAATACAGGGTCTCTCGCGAGATCACTACTCAGGAAGTGCTGGCTCTGGCTGGATATAAAAAATGAACCCCGATGGGCTATAGGTACCACTCTCCAAGACCGAGTGTGTACCCTATATTCTATGCAACCCCTCAAAGCGTTTCGCGCGATCTTGCGCTTCGTCAGGAGGTAGTATACATCTCAGGGGGCTGCCTTATATAGGCCACCACTCCCCTAATCATGCTAAATCTCATACACTTGTGCATACTTGTTACAATGAATTTAATGATCCTGTGATTAGACAAAAATACTCTCAACATGACATACATAACAACAAATCACTATTATCTTATACATCGATTAAAACCTTTCCCCTAAAATTTACTTTCAAATTACTGTAAAGTTCCTTAAAATACTCCCTAACTTTGACATAGATCTTAGATCATTCACCTGCTAGTCGCAGTTGGAATTGCCTACTCTAATAAACTTAATCTAGTTACAGATCACTAAACATGTTTATATTTTATATATAAAAATCTTTATTCTCTTTCACCTATTTAAAAATTAATTAAAAAGTACCAACTAGAATTTTAAAAAACTGTTCAAATTAAAAACCATTATTTATATGTTATAAAATTATTCCATATAGCTATCTCAGGAAGGGATTTAACTCTATCATTTATTCAGACCATCAGGCATTTTACTTTAAGTGTGGTATATCCAAAATTGTTCGCGTTGGAGTAACTTTAAATCTCATTCCCTTTTCTAATGTCTTTTTGGACTATCTCTAAACCTCTAAACTTAGACCTTCAGGTAACCATTGTGGTAATGTAAGAAATGTAGGGACAGATTGTGTACTTTTGTGCCATGTTCCACATTGCGTTTGGCGTTTCTAATACCGTTCACATGTTCGCCAATTCGCACTTTTAGTGGTCTTATAGTTTTCCCAACGTAACATTTGTTGCATGGACATGTGATAATGTACACTATAAAATTTGTTTGACATGTAATAAAATCTTTAATTTCCCCAGGGGGACACACCTAATGATTGGAACAACGAAAGTGAATGGATTGATCTATTTGAAATCAATGATAATCAAAATAATGTCAGTGGTACATCTCCTAATGAAACCAACCCCACGCATCTAATAACGAGCCTCATTTGAATCGAAAATACCTACCATAACCTGCTAAGTTATATGAGGAAAGTGACCTGGGGAAAAAACACTGTACAACAGGTCAAAACCTAAATCTGTTTTTACCCCATGAATCAAAAGGGCCTATATAGAACTATTTGGCAAATTAGTGAACAGGAGATTCGAAACAATATGTAACAACAATCTGACTATATGGCAATGACAACCTTACCCCAATGAAAGGGAAGCTATAAAAAGTCTAAACGAAAATAGGCAATTAATTATACGCCAAGCGGATAAAGGGGGCGGTACAGTGCTACAAAATCGCGAAGACTATATAGGTGAGGCCTATAGAATCCTCAATGATAAAATATCATATCAGAAACTAGGGACAGATCAACTAATGAATATTTGGGATATCTAGATAGATTTCTAAGGGATGCAAAAGAGAGAGGCCTTCTAAGTTCCCAAGAATTCCAATATGTATATAAGCCATCCAGAGTACCTATACTATATCATATCCCAAAAATCCACAAAACATTGAATAACCCCCTGGAAGACCTATTATATCGGGTATAAATCTCCTAACTGCTAATCTGTCGAAATTGTAGATACCTTCTTGGCACCAATTACTATGGCCCTTCCATCCTACATTAAAGACAGTAGGGCAGTCCTAAATGAAAATGGACAAGATCCAGTGGGAGGAGCATTTATTGGGCAACATTAGATGTAAGTTCTTGATATACATGCATTGAACATGGTTTGGGAACACAAGGCGGGTTGTCGCATTTCTTGTACAACGATAAACACGCTATCGAGCATAAACAGGAGTTATTGTAGATAGCATCATGTTCATTCTACAACATAACTATTTCCGTTTGAGGGTGAATATTTATCCAAGTAAATGGAACAGCTATGGGTACCCGCTTTGCCCCAAACTATGCGGGCTATTCATGGGCAAATGGGAAGAAGATTTGTGTGGATTAATAATGAGTTTTGCCAATATCTGGTTTATTACGGCAGGTATATAGACGATATTCTAATTATCTGGTCTGGAACTAAAGTTTACTAGATAAATTCATTGCATTCCTAAATAAAAATGATAGAAATATTGTTCTAAGTGGAGATACTAATTCGGAGAAATCAATTTCTGGACCTCAATCTAAAAGCTGTAGGCAACCGATATAGTTACCAAAACTTTTTTTAGAAGGTGGATGACTAACTCTTATCTAGACTTTGTAGCAATCACTCTGTAAATTGGCTCAATAATATACCATATGGGCAATTTTGCGGGGTGAAACGAAATGTTCAGAACCTAAGGATTTCAATGAACAATCTAACATTTAAGACAGCGCTTTATAGAGAAAGGTTATGATAAAGATCTAATACAGAAATCCTTTATCAAAAGTGAAAATAAGACCCAGAAACACATATACTAGCAACCACAAAGAAAAATTGAGATCCGATAGTAATGACACAACACCTATGTTTATAACAGACTTTTGTAAACAGGAATCCAAAATTAGACACTTGGTGAACAAACATTGGGAGGTTGGTTAAAAATGGATCCCTTCTAGGCAAAAAAAACTAAGGATAAACCAAGGTTATCTTTAGGAGGACACAAAATTTAAAAATATTTTGGCCCCTAGTTTTTTAAAGGGATCTAAAGTTTTAAAGCAAACCACACTTTTTGACGAAACCTTTGGGTAATTCAAATGTGGGAAATGTGTAATGTGCCCATACATGTCCACTGATAAGGGTCTTTGTGAATCAACAAACAGGGTCAGAATATAAAATTAAAGATTTTATTACATGTCAAACACAATTTTAAGTGCATTATCACATGTCCATGCAACAAGTGAGTTGGGAAAACTATAAGACCACTAAAAGTGCGAATTGGCGAACATGTGAACGGTATTAGAAACGCCAAACGCAATGTGGAACATGGCAAAAAAGTACACAATCTGTCCTACATTTCTTACATTAACACAATGGGTTACCTGAAGGTCTAAGGTTAGAGGTTTAGAGATAGTCCAAAAGACAATTAGAAAAGGGAGATAGAGATTTAAGTTACTCCAACGCGAACAATTTGGATTATACAACACTTAAAAGTAAAAGCCTGATGGTCTGAATGAAATGATAGAGTTAAATCCCTCCTGAGATAGCTATATGGATACTAATTTTATAACAAGTAAAATAATGGTTTTTAATTTGAACAGTTTTTAAAATTCTAGTTGGTACTTTTTAATTAATTTAAATAGGTGAAAGAGAAAAAAGATATTTATATATAAAATATAAAACATGTTTAGTGATCTGTAACTAGATATAAGTTTTATTAGAGTAGGCAATTCCAACATGCTGACTAGCAGGTGAATGATCTAAGGATCTATGTAACAGGTTAGGGAGTATTTTAGGAACATTACAGTAATTTGAAAGTAAATTTTAGGGGAAAAGGTTTTAAATCGAATGTATAAGATAATAGTGATTTGTTGTTATGTATGTCATGTTGAGAGTATTTCTATACAGGATCATTAAATATTCATTGTAACAAGATGCACAAGTGTATGAGATTTGAGCATCATGATTAGGGGAGTGGTGGCCTATATAAGGCAGCCCCCTGAGATGTATATCCTACCCTGACGAAGGCGCAGATCGCGCGAACGCGTGAGTCGGGTTGCATGAATATAGGGTACAACTCGGTCTTGGAGAGTTGGTACTATGCCCCAAGTACCCATGGGGTTCATTTATTATCCAGCCAGAGCCAGACACACCCTGAGTAGTGATCTCGCGAGAGAGCCCTGTATTGGATTCTACTTCCGGGTTGTAGCAGCGGCAGCGACTCGCAGCTAGTAGGACACTGAGAGGTGAGGCAGTGTTAGGGAGGACAGGCTGGGAGACCCCATGGGCGATGCAGCTTTACTAATTGTAAGTTTAAATGTTATTTTACCCATTAAAGTGATTTTGTCTAACACCACCCTTTTCTCTCTGCGCTCCAACTTTATTGTATTCCTTACATACCTTAGGCATGTTATAAATCAGGGGGGCGCAAACTTTTTTCCCTGCGCCCCCTTGCTAGCGGTCCCTTCACTCCCGCCTTTCCCTAACCCCCACTTACCCGCGCTTCGGCGTCATGACGTCACGTTGCCATAGCAACGTGACGTCACATGACCTCGCGGCCATGGCGATGCAGGAAAGAAGCCGCCGAAGCCAAGGTAAGTAAGGTTTATGGAGGCCCTGAAGCTCCCCTTCAGGAAGCGCGCGGGGCCTCTGTAAACCCCGCGCCCCCCCATCGGCAGTCTCGTGCCCCCCCCATGGGGTCGCGCCTCCCAGTTTGGGCACCGCTGTTATAAACAATGGCAACATGTGGCTGAGGGTACGTTCTGTATTAGTAATAATGCCATAATTAATCGCATCTTTCAATTAACATAGCAAAACATCATTTAATATAGGGTAAAAACACAGAGAATAAAGAAATAAACTCACACTCTCCCAATTCAAAAAGCACAGTGTGTGAGGATTCGCCATCCTGGCGGTCGCAGACCGTCTCCTCACCTCAACAACCCTTCCGTGACAGACACTGAGGATGTGCGATCTCGTGGTCCCACTACGCGTGTGCGGATCTTGTGCGGTCTGATTCCCTGTCCGCGGATTCTGTCTCCTCCCCCCGCTCTGATGCACGACGGGTGCGTTCGTCCAGCCTCCCCGCTGACGGGCGTTCCAAGCTCTGTCCCCGCTCTGGTGATGGACAGGACCGGCGTGGGAGTGACGGGTGCCTCGGTCTTCACCCCCTGACCTCCGTGACGTGCGTGGGTCGGCGCGCGATCGGTCCCACCCCATTCGCTCTAGGGATGTCTAGGACCAGCGTGGGAGTGACGCGCTCCGCCCTCTGACCTCCGTGACACGCGCGGGTCGGCGCACGATCGGTTCCTTCCCCATCACTTATTAAGCTGCATCCTAGGGCACGCCTTCGTGCCCCAGCAGCCAATTGAGGTCTTCCTGGTTCCACCCTGGCTGGCTATTGGAGGCTCCTCCTTTATATACCTTCCTACTGCATTCAGTCTTTGCTGAGCATAAGCAGAGAGAGAAAAAAACGAAGCACTGGTTCCACTGAAGTAAAAGTTAACACAGAGGTCCGTTCCCACAATAAAAGTTTAATGGATCAAAAGCACAAAAACAGAACACCTATGCGTTTCGGGCTTATGGCCCTTTATCAAGGTGAATAGAAATACCTAAACAAGAGCATTTAAATACCTTAATTCAGTGCTGGCGTGACCAATCCGCCGCCACTTCCTGGTTCAGAGGGGAGAGTGACGCAGGACGTGACGCGGGACGTGTGAATTAAGGTATTTAAATGCTCTTGTTTAGGTATTTCTATTCACCTTGATAAAGGGCCATAAGCCCGAAACGCGTAGGTGTTCTGTTTTTTACTTCAGTGGAACCAGTGCTTCGTTTTTTTTCTCTCTCTGCTCCTGTTCATCCACATCAACGGAGGCACGGTACACCCCAGGAGAAGTGATATACCAGGCTCTACAACTGTGTGAGTTATACTCTTAAGTGAGCCTTTTTCACTCTCCTTTTTCCTATAGTGGCTGCAAGGATTTTGTCTGTTACCCCATGTTATTACCATGATGCTGTATTAATGCTGGACACCGGCAGGTGTATACTGTCCTTACCTCATTGCATGTGGGACTTTATTTTCCAGTTACACATCCAACAGGTGTATGGGTGTAATCTAATATCCTAGCCTTATTTTTTGCTTTCTTTGGAGGGGTAATCCGCTGTATATGCAAATGAACTATTATTGTTTGCTGTGATTTTTGTTTAGAGCACCATGCAACTTTTTCTTTCCATTTGCTGAGCATAGTCTAGTGTAACGTCGTGCCTTGCTGCATTCTAGTTCCTGTGACCTTGCCTTGCTTTTTAACCTCTTGTTGCCTGACCCTGCCTGTCTCTTGGATTCTGCATCTCTCCTCTCGTGGTCCGGCTACGAACGACCATTCTCCTGTCTCCAGTCCTGACCTTGGCTAAGTACTCCTACGATCCAATACTCTCCTATCCTGAACCTGGCTATGTACTCTGACGATCTGCAACTCTCCTCTCCAGACCTGGCAAGTACTTATACTATTCTCCAATCTATAACCCTGACCTGGCTTGAACGACTACTCTACATCCTAGGCGCACACGCATGGCTGTGGGAAGGCGTTAACCAATTCCTTACCTCAGCACCGCAGTCGTGCTTCGTTTGTCTTGAGCTATGCGTTACAGGGGCAAAGGAAATAGGGGAAATGTACATATCTACCACAACGTGGGAGATTTTAATAAACTGAGGTCTAATCTACAAGTAATACACTGGGATGATGTTTTTGCAGGGACAAATGTAGAAGATAAATGGGCAGTCTTTAAAACATTGTTAGAAAAGCACACTTATCAGTGTATACCCTTCGGTAATACGTATAAACGAAATAAGTCAAAACCAATGAAGGCGTTTAAATTCTTTAAGTCAGAAGGGACAGAGACATCGTATCAGAATTATAAGGAATGTAACAAAAATTGCAAAAGGGCAATCAAATGCGCAAAAATGGATAATGAGAAAAGGATTGCAATAGAAAGTAAGGTCAACCCTAAAAAGTTCTTTAAGTACCTTAATAACAAAAAAATGAGGAAAGAAAATACACTGGCGACACACTTTATTCGAGCTCGGCTAGTCCCACGAATTCGGGTATACCCGGGTGTATTGAGGTTTGTGACTGTTTTCTGCCCGAGTGCATTGAGGTATTTTCCAGGCAGGGATTGAAGCATTTTATTCCCGCTGGCTGCAATACTGCACAGTATATATATATATACTGCATTACAATTCATGAATTTATGCCATCTGGTAGACACGCGAAGCATTGCAGCCTATTAAATCCTAATCATTATCATTTAAAAGATCAGCCGCCCGTCAGCCAGGCATGAACCCAGGCTGGGAAGGCAAACGCAACGGGGCTTGTCAGAGGTGAGGAGCGGCGCATTCCAGGTATCTGCCAGGTACATACTGGGTATTTGCTCGAATAAAGTGTGTCGGTGCAGTATAGGACCCTTTCAGTGTGAGATGGGTAGGCAGATTATTGGAGATAAGGAAAAAGCTGAGGTATTCAACAAATTCTTTGAATCTGTGTTTACCAGGGAAGAATCAAGTTCAATAGTAGTGCCGCAGGAGGAAGTCAGAACCTCCATATTAATGAACAATTGGTTAACTGAGTGTAACGCTCGGCCTGCCCACAAGCCAGACGAGACCCTGGGACTGAGGTGGAAAGGAGTAATACCACACACCTAACAGCAAACGGGGGCACGGCCGGAGTGTGGTAGTACAGTAGCGTAAATGGTCCTGATAACAAAAATAGACAAAGTTCAGTACTTGCAAACTCTGGTGTTAAATGGTAAAGTCCGTAAGCCAATGGTCTAGGTGTAGAGAGGGCAGCGTGGTAGAGTATCTGTAAGCCTGGGTCGTGGAGTGGAGACAGCAGCATAGTAGGGGTCCATAAGCCGTGTCCAAAGGATATAGAGGTCAGCAAAGTAGAGAGTCCAAAGCCAAGTCCAAGGGGTACCAGAGAGCAGCGTGGTCGATGTCCAAAGCCAAGGATCAAATTCCGGGGAGGTCAGCAGAATATCCAGGGACAGGAACAGGGAACTGAAAGACAAGATAACCAAGCACAAGCAGACAGCTTGTACACAAGGTACAGAAGCTATGCAGAGCAAGGAGGTAATGGTGAGGGGAGACTAAATAGTGGTCTGGGACCTATCAGAGGAAGGGGAGGAGCGGAGGAGCGGACTGGGGGAGATCCTGATAGGAGAGAAGGGTCTAGGGGACGGACACGGTGGAGCAGGGGCAGGGAAGAGTGTGATGCGCGCACTGCACTTGAGGAGGTTGGGTCAGGCGCACGGCGCCAGTAAATGGAAGCCTGGGTCCGCGCGCCCCGGAAGTGCGGGAGCAGCCATGGGAGAGACCGCGAGGACTGAGGCACGCCACCGAGGAGCCCGAGCAGCAGGGAGAAAAGGTAAGGAGGTGCTGGAAGCGGGGGTACCCGCAGCGCGGATCCTTATACTGAGGAAGAAGTTCATAAGCGACTTGAAAAAAATTAAAGTAAATAAGGCACCTGGCCCCAATGGCATACATCCAAGAGTTCTCAAGGAGTTAAGCTCAGTAATAGCCAAACCATTATATTTCATATTCAAGGACTCCATTTCCACAGGCTCAGTACCACAAGATTGGCGTAAAGCAGATGTGGTGCCTATATTTAAAAAGGGAGCTAGATCACAACCGGGGAATTACAGACCTGTAAGCCTGACTTCAATAGTGGGGAAACTACTTGAAGGTTTAATACGGGATAATATTGAGGAATACCTAATGGAAAACAAAATTATTAGTAATAGTCAGCATGGATTTATGAAGGATTGATCATGCCAAACTAACCTTATTTGTTTCTTTGAGGAGTTAAGTAGGAATTTAGACCAGGGTAATGCAGTTGATGTGGTCTACTTAGATTTTGCAAAGGCTTTTGATACGGTTTCACACAAAAGGCTGGTGTACAAAATAAAGAAAATTGGACTCAGTAATAATATATGCTCCTGGATTGAAAACTGGTTTAAGGACAGACAACAGAGGGTTGTCATAAATGGAAGTTTTTCAGGTTGGGCTAAAGCTGTGAGTGGAGTACCTCATGGATCGGTACTGGGACTTCTGCTTTTTAACTTGTTTATTAATGACCTTGAGGTTGGGATTGAGAGCAAAGTCTCCATCTTTGCTGATGATACTAAATTGTGTAAGGTAATAGAATCCGAGCAGGATGTAATTTCTCTTCAGAAGTGCTTGAAGAGACTGGAAATGTGGGCAGGTAAATGGCAGATGAGGGTTAATACAGATAAATGTAAGGTTATGCATTTGGGATGCAAGAATAAAAAGGAGACTTACAAATTAAATGGAGATATATTGGGGGAATCCTTGATGGAGAAGAATTTAGGAATGCTTGTAGACAGCAGGCTTAGCAATAGTGCCCAAAGTCATGCAGTAGCTGAAAAGGCAAACAAGATATTATCTTGCATCAAACATGCAATGGATGGAAGGGAAGTAAACATAATTATACCCCTTTACAAAGCATTAGTAAGACCACACCTTGAATATGGAGTACAATTTTGGGCACCAATCCTAAGAAAAGACATTATGGAACTAGAAAGAGTGCAGAGAAGAGCCACCAAATTAATAAAGGGGATGAACAGTCTAATTTATGAGGAGAGACTAGCTAAATTAGATTTATTTACATTAGAAAATAGGCCTATGGGGGGATATGATAACTATATATAAATATATTTGGGGACCATACAAGGACCTTTCAAAAGAACTATTCATCCCACGGGCAGTACAAAGGACTCTGGGCCATCCCTTAAGGTTGGAGGAAAGGAAATTTCACCAGCAACAAAGGAAAGGGTTCTTTACAGTAAGGGCAGTTAAAATGTGGAATTCATTACCCATGTAGACTGTGATGGCAGATACAATAGATTTGTTCAAAAAAAGGTTGGACATCTTTTTAGATGGGAAAGGTATACAGGGATATACCAAATAAGTATACATGGGAAGGATGTTGATCCAGGGATTAATCCGATTGACAATTCTTGAAGTCAGGAAGGAATTTATTTTTCCCCTTATGAGATATCATTGGATGATATGACACTGGGGTTTTTTGTTTGCCTTCCTCTGGATCAATAAGTAAGTATAGATATAGGATAAAGTATCTGTTGTCTAAATTTTGCATAGGTTGAACTTGATGGACCTACGTCTTTTTTCAACCTCATCTACTATGTAACTATGTAACATGTTTTGTTCACACATGACCTTCATCAGGTGGTCTAATAAATATCTTATAACACACCTCCTTAATGATGCATATGGGCTGATACTATACACCGTATTCATTGACCGTGGCCTTTTGCAGACACACTAACCAGAACACTTTTCTACTGTCTCTGCACGTTCTTCCTACTTGACAATTAGATTGTAAGCTCTTTGGAGCAGGGATTCCTTTTCCTAATGTTACTTTTGTCTGAAGCACTTATTCCCATTATGTGTTGTTTGTTTTATTTGTTATTTATATTATTATGTCACTTGTATTACTACTGTAAAGCGCTATGTACATTAATGGCGCAATATAAATAAAGAAGTACATACAAATGCCATCTTCACTGTTACGTCTGCTTACTGAATATTCGCACCTGCATAGTAAAAATAATCATGTAACGTCTATTTTTGCAAGGGAAACAGGTATCAGAGATTATACATAGAAACCCCTGTTTTTTGTTGTAATATTTGATTTGTGTTATCGCAACAGATACACATATCTATTTGTTATTCTGGCAAATTACTGTCAGGCCCATGATATTTCCATATCTATTAAATGTGCTCTTTTTGGAATACCTTCTTATCAATGACCCCTCATACTCTGCAGAACCCCCCAAAGAATACCTTTCAAGGTACATTTTAAAAGGATAGTGTTTATTTTAGTGTGAGGGGAGCCGTATTTCAATTCCACCTAGTCTGCACTTGGGATTATCATTTTTGACCGTTGGATATTTTTTATGGTCATTTTAGCAATTGTGATTTACATTCATTTTAATATTGTTGTTTTTCAAATATATTGGTAATGTTTAACATGCATTCGCGTAATTTATTTTGATCTGTTAATAACAGGAGCAAAGTGCCTCTATTTTTCCTCCCAGAGATATAGATGTATATCTATACTATAATTCTAAGTTGGATTCCGTTTGTTTGTTTGTTTGTATGTCCGAAGCATCAAAATCTCAGAAACTGCACCACGTAGCACAACAAAACTTTCACTGGACATTCTGCTGTGGATTTGTAAGGCTAAGGCCCCGCTCCCAGAGTCAGCGCACCTGCGCTGCTGACAGGCAGTGCGCTGAGATACACAGACCGCGATCTGCGGTCTGTAGGGAGCGGGAGCCGGAGCGGGAGGTGGGCGGGAGGTGGGAGGTTTGATCGGGAGGTGGGCGGGAGGTGGGCGGTTTGACAGGGAGGGGGGGCGTGGCTTGAGCGGAGGGACCCGCTACTCTCCCCCCCCTCCCTCCACGGACTCGGGCTGGAGCTGGAAAGTAAGTTTAAACACACACACGCAGGCACTCATTCATACACACACACACGCACACGCGCACACACACACAGGCAGGCACTCACGCACTCATACACACACACACGCGCGCACACACAGGCAGGCACTCATACACACACACACACACACAGACAGAGGCAGGCACTCACGCACTCGGGCACACACATAC
>WSYH01008642.1:0-28518 GCA_036426205.1 Ascaphus truei | reverse complement strand
ACCAAAAGGAGATATATAATAATATATATATACTATATATATATATATATATATATATATATAATATATAATGACAATGGAGACCAGGGATCCTGATAGCCCAAAAAGAGACAGCACCGCAGGTATGGTATCAAAAAAGTGTATTTAGTAACACAAGGCCTTGTGTTACTGAATACACTTTTTGATACCATACCTGCAAGTGTGCTGTCTTTTTGGCTATCAGGATCCCTGGTCTCCATATGTCTACATACTCTCTATGGACAAGCATCTGCCTCCTGCAACAAACCGTGAGTGCTATCTCCATACCTGAGATATATATATAATATATATATATATATATATAATCTATATATATAATATATAATATATATAGTAAAAATATATATAATATATAATATATTGGTCGACAAATCACCAAAAAATCTACTCGCCGAACAAAAAAAACCTCATGCCACCTAGTACAACACGTGTGCTGCTTGGGCCAATGGAGATCACCACGATGTTAAATCCCACTGCCCAGGGCGTGCAAATGTATAGGTTTGTCGAACACATATATATATATATATATATAATATATAATATATATAATATATATATATAATATATATTATTTCTATCATCTATAGATGGTTTATTACTCCCCAGAGATTGAAAAAGAGAAGGGGATGGGGGGAGCACTGGTGGAATATAGAGTAGGGTACGTCTGATTCAGGTTATGGGACTGAATAGTGTTTAAAGTGGATGTTTTTAAATCTAAAATAGTTTTAAACACTCACACGGCCTTGTGCAAATGCTTGCGCATCAAGGTATCTTTGCGTCCTCACTTATTTTCCTTGTGGATTCGGTCTCCGCCTCTCGTCTGAGCTCTTCCTTTCTTTCTTTTTTGGTGTGATGTCACCTCTTATCTTTGGGTTCGGTCCGCCTTCGTCTGTGCTTTCCTCTGTTTTTCTTATGTGTGGTGTCACCCTCCGGAATAAAATGATATAATATGAACAAAATACGAACAAAAATATGAACAAAAAATATATTGCAAGGGAACAATATAACCAGATGGTTATAATCTTTTAAAAGATAGATTTTTAAAAACAAATCAAGGGCATGTGTGGGTGCGCTCTAAGGGGGTGGTATCTTTGGGCTCCAGGGGGTAGTCCCACTGCCCTCCAATTACAAAACTTGACTAAGTGGCATAAGTGTGGGGAAGAAAAAAGATATGTAAAGTATTACTATCACACGGCCAAGTGTGAGGGCACACTTGGAAAGGTATCTTTAGTTGTTCTTTCTATCGTCCTTGATGGGGAATTGTAGCAGCTCTTGATGTTGATTTCTCTCTCCCAGAATAATAAATAAAATTATAAGCACAGGACGTCAAGGCTAAAAGTCTTTATTCAAAATAAAAATAATAATAAACAACAAACACACCGCTTACTCACTAGTGAGCTGCGGGTGGGATAGGATTAAAAGCCAGTCTCTAGGGGATGTTTAGCAGGGCTCGTGGTGCTGCAGTAAAACTATCTCCCGCGTCCGGATGGAGCTCTGACTTCCCATGACCTACTCCCGACGGTGGCCGCAACAGATCAAAATAGCTGGGGATTTTAGCCAACGCGTTTCGCCCGATGGGCTTCCTCAGGCTCGTAGTTAGAATGGATATGGCTCGCGCTCTCCTTTTATACTGCCGACCGTCCAGACTACTACACCCCCCTCAATCTTGCTTCTAAAAACACTGGTCTAAGTGAATGATTAGACGTGTAGTGTGTGTAGTTAGCCTTCTTGTAATCGTCCCTGATAGATTTCCTGACATCATAGGCGCCCTAAACTCAGTAATTAAACATGGTTCTTTCTGTGGCTAAGAAAGGTACCTCTGTTTAAAATATTAAATGTAATGAACTCTGCATGATCTCATTTTTGTCTTAATATGATTAATACCACATTTCCAAAAAGCATTTGAATAGCTAGTAAAAAATATGTTATTCCCGTACAAAGGTTTAACCATTGTCTTTATTAGTTAATCAAAAATGTGGGATGGTAATTAATAGATTCGCAAAGTAAAATTACAGTCCTATGCAGAAGTTGTTAAAACCTCATTAATGGCGGATTGAAGTTTCTTCCCTATGCTATTAATATACTAAATACTAAAATGAATTAATATTTAAAAAGTGCTGTTAAAAATTAATAATAGATATATAGTTGTAGCTATGTGAACCCTTCACCTTAAAAATAGTGTATTTGATGATCCAGATCTGCAAGATGAATCAAAAACATAATCAGTACCCTATATTTAGGCATGAAATATATCGTGTAGATATTATCAATTCAACTATGGGACAGGGGGGGGGAGGGGGCGGGCGGTGTTGATGGGAGGTGGGGGGGGGCAAGAAGGGGGGGAAGAAATTCACTGGAACATGCAGGGTGAAGGGAATGGTATAGGAAAGAGGGGACGACTGAAATAATGGACTCCTAAGATCGTTGGAGGGATGATGTGAAATAGTGTCTGCTCAAAAAAATGCCCCTAAGTCTATGTCTATGTTAAGACCCTTTGGGGCTAGAGTCTGGAGTCTATAAATCCAAACGTCTGCGCGTTTGCAAGTTTTTTAAGCTGGTCTCCACCCCTCCAATGTGCCCAACTTTCTCTATTCCTTTTTATATGAAGCCCCTCTGGATTTCCTCCATGTGAAGGACTGTGAATGTCTGGAGACATTATGGGTCATACCTGCTTACGTATATTGCCCACGTGCTCCAACAAGCGGACTCTCAAGGGCCTAGATGTCCGGCCCACGTATTGGAGACCACATGGGCACGCAAGCAGGTATACCACATATTCCGTCCCGACAAGTGATTAGATGTTTGATATTAAATTTTTCTTCGTATGTTTGAAATCTAAAACTGGTTCTATCGTTTTCACTGCCTGTTTGCAGCCTTGCAACTGAAGCAACTAAAGAACTAAAAAGCACTGGGGGGGGGGGTGGGGGAAGCACAATGTTTGGTATGTTTTAGTATTTCCCTCGAAATACGTCGGGCTCTAACTTGGCTTTTATCGTGTTGGTGCCCTTCTAAAAAGACCCTTGGTGTAGCGGAATGTGGTCCTTTAAAATAGGGTCCTTCTGCACTATGTGCCAATGTTCTTTAAAAACTGCAGTTATCTACCAGAATCGGTACTATAGTCTGTGATAAAAGATAAGGGGAAGCTGTGTCCTTAGTTTATTTCTAGATTTTAAAAGATTTTCCCTCGGAATTGATTCCGTTCGTTTGAGTGCAGCATCTATTATCTTAGGTTCATAACCTCTTCCCTAGAAATTTATCTTTTTAAAATTAAGGCCTGTTCCTGGTAAGTTCTGGATACTGTGGCAGTTTCTTTTTATTCTCGCCCAAGTCCGTAAGGGATGTTTTTAAGCACTTCGAGTGGTGGTGGCAACTAGTGTTAATAAATAATTGTTCGCGGCGTCGGTTTTTATTTTTTTTTTTAAAAATGTTTTTGTTTTTAATAATTCTTTCAACAAATAGTGAGGTCTAAAAATGTGTAGAGACGTTTTTGCTATGTTCTGAAGTGAACTCTAGGTTGAATGATTAGTATAATAAAAATAAAATGATATTTTAACTCTGTTCGGTTCCCCTCCCAAATGAGCAGCACATCGTCGATTGGTATTGTAGCGATGCCAGGAGACAAGATCGCGCCATACGGATGTTCGGACCAGATGTGACTGTCCTCCCAATCCCATAAAAATGTTGCAAGCAGGCGCAAACCTGTCCCATCGCGGTGCCGAACAACTGGAGAAAGACGTCACCGTTGAAACGCAATGAGGTGTGGCGCAAAATAAAAAATTTGATTCATCTTGCAGATCTGGATCATCAAACACACTATTTTAAGGTGAAGGGTTCACATAGCTAGACGATATAATCTATTATTAATTTTTAACAGCACTTTTTAAATATTAATTTAATTCATTTTAGGTATTTTAGTTATTAATATGCATAGGGAAGAAACTTCAATCCCGGCCATTAATGAGGTTTTAACAACTTCTGCATAGGACTGTAATTTATACTTTGCGAATCTATTAATTACATCCCACATTTTTGATTAACTAAATAAAGACAATGGTTTAAACATTGTAGGGGATAAAACATATTTTTACTAGATTCAAATGCTTTTTGGGAAATGTAGTCATTAATCATATTAAGACAAAAATGAGATCATGCAGAGGTCATTACATTAATATTTAAACAGAGAGGTAACCTTTGTTTAGCCACAGAAAGAACCATGTTTTATACAATGAGTTAGGGCGCCTATGATTGTCCGACAATCTATCTAAGGACGATTACAGAAGGCTAACTACACACACTACACGTCTAATCATTCACTCTAGACCAGCTGTTTTTAGAAGCAAGATTGAGGGGGGTGTAGTAGTAGTAGTTGGACGTAGTCGCAGAGTATATAAAGGAGGATGCGGGGAGCCATATCCATCCTAACTACGGAGCCGGGAAGCCATAGGCGAAACGCGTTGCTCAAAATCCCCCAGCTATTTTGATCTGTTGCGGCCACCGTGGGAGTAGGACACGGGAAGTGCGAGATCATCCGACGCGGAGAGAGTTTTTAAGCAGCACCACGAGTCATGCTAACATCCCCGAGAGACTGGCTTTTTAATCCTATCCCAACCAGCAGCTCACTAGTTGAGTAAGCGATGTGTTTGTTGTTTATTATTATTTTTTTGTGAATAAAAGACTTTAGCCTGACTCCCTGGGCTTATAATTTTATTTATTATTCTGGGAGAGAGAAATCAACATCAGCAGGTGCTACAATTCCATCCAAGGACGATGATAGACAAGAAACAACTAAAGGTACCTTCCAAAGTGCAACTCAACACTTGGCGACGCTAGTGAGTTAGTAATACTTTGACATATCTTTTTCTTCTCTCCCTACTATTGCACTTTGAGTCACGTTGTTTTGTAATTGGAGCAGCGGACTACCCCTGGAGCCCAAAGATACCCACCCCTTAGAGCGCACCCACCCATTGCCGTGTGAGTGTTTTTAAAATCTATATATTTTTAAGATTATAAAACGCTCTGTTATATTGTTCCCTTGACATATATTTTGTTTCATATTTTTTGTTGTAATTGTATATTTATATGCATTATTCCGAGGGTGGGACACCCCACATAAGAAAAAGGAGAGGAAAAAGCACACGAGCAGGCGAAGACCGACCCACAAGATTAAAGAACGGTGACACTCACCGAAAAGAAAGAAAGAGAAAGCCTCAGAACGAGAGGCAGAGACCGAATCCACAAGGAAAATAACTGACGGACGCCAAAGATACTATGATGCGGCAAGCATTTGGCCACAAGGCCGTGTGAGGTTTTTTAAAAACTATTTTAGTATTTAAAAACATCCAATTTAACACTTCAGACGTCCCATACACCTGAATCAGACGGTAACCCTACCTATCATTCCACCAGTGGCCCCCATCCCCTTCGTCTTGTCGTCTTTACTTTGAAGGATCCTGGTAAAACAAGAATCCCTCCTTTGTGGGTCGTTAGAGTCAACAGGAGGAAAAGAAACAGGGGGAAACTTTGCCCACTACCAAGGTTGTTATTATACCCTTACCAACATTTAAACTATTATAGTAGACGCCCGGTATTTTGTTCTATCCCCAGAGATTGAGGGCAGATTTCCACCAGGGGCCATGGACCTATTGGAGAGGCTGTGGAAGGGGGGTGATTGGCTCATAAAAAAAAATTTGGGTTGTTTTGTCTGAAATAAAGAGTTTTTGGGTGGTATGGTCAGAAACCGATGAGATAGAAACGATAGAAATAAAATACCATCTAGACCGGATTCAAACGGTCTGGCTAAAACCAATAGAAAACATTGAACCGACACAAATTCAAAAATATGTACATATATTGATGCAGGAAGATGCCTATTGCGGAGGCCTGGAAAAGATCCAGCTTCCCTCAAGGCGAGGGGTTTACAGTAGGTACATGAAGTCCAAACATGGAGAGAATGAACAGTCATTTTAAGAATAAATATTTTTTTTTTAAATAAAGGGGGGAACCCTTGAACGTTCCAGGGAGAGACGAGTGATCTTTCTGGTTATCCCGTGGGGGAATAGTGAATAGAAAATTGTTGTAGGAGCCGACAGAGTTCGAGTTTCTGTCAGGTAACAATGACTATAACAGTGTATGTTATGAGTTGTATTAATGTATATACAGATTAATGACTATGTAGTACATGGTGGTATCACCACCCCTCCTTCCCTTTTATTTGTATCCTCCCCACTTCGTTTCTTTGAAAAACAATAAAAAAAATTTAAAAAAAGGATCCATCATTAAAAGTGCATTCACTAAGATTACCGTATAAAATCAACATACTTTCGCCTTTACGTTCAAAAGGATCTAACCAAACTCCTGTATTTTCAGCATGTTTGTAAGAGTTACTGCATCTTTGCCATAAATCAAATGTGGCAAGTAGAATTCCATTAAAAGTAGGAAACTAATCACAATCTTTGTTACAAAACATCTCTAGTACTGACTTTTCGTTGAATAAATTGCATTCGTTTCTGAACCATCGCCCTGCGCGACTCCACCTATAGCATAAAAAAAAAACAATTGTAAAAAACAAATAACATCTACTTTGAAATTAATCCCTTTTTTGTCCCAAAAAGTTATAGTGTGCGCAAGTCCCTGGTAAACTTGTTTATCAGCTGTTGAGAGAGTAAACCCCAGGTGAACGTTTATTTGTACCCGTTTTGAAAACACCACACAAACAAAAGTTCAGTAGTGCTCCCAAATCCTATTGTCCAATCCGTTACTGAAGTCCCAGTGAAAAGCAGGGCTGGGTAACACGGCTCGCCATCACCAACGTCAAGCTCATCCAGAGCCCCAGTCCATGGCGCCTGTCTCTCCGATTCCCTCTGGTGGGGATTGTGACTCGTCTGCCGCTGATCTCTGGTAACACATGCACGTAGCCACATAAAGAAAGTCCTCCGAGAACAACAGCCCGTTCCTGTGCACTCAGTCTGTGCGTGATGTGCCTCCGGTCTGAGTGACAAACAGAATAGATTCATAGGACAACATATATGGTAGAAAGTTGAAGAGTAGAAAGTTTTGCCCCCTCATCTGCAGATATTTCCCAGTCTTTTAAATGGTAGGGTTCTGTTATTTCCTTATTTTTTGATGAGTTACTGCATACATTTCAATAGGGTGGAGGGCGGCTCCATGCCTGAATGCTCCTCGCATTGTTATTTCTGATGGCCTCCCACCAAATGACAACACGGCTTATGCTACCCAATTCTCATTTCCGAAAAATGTTCCCTCTTGTAACATATTTAGAGGCGTTGCGGTATTGTAAAGTCTGGGATCCAATTCTTCACCATTCTTTCTCAAGGGGATCATGTTAACAAACCGTCCTGATTTTTAATGACCCATTTCAGTTGAACCCTTCTTTGAGTCCCACTCTTGTTAGTGTATTCTGAATCTATAACCCCCAGAACTAGATACAGTGTTCTGGAAAAGCACAACAAATGATGAAAACTGACAATATACCACTTAATTATCTCCCTTCTCTTAGTAATACCCCGATGATACGACTCTAGCTCTTCGTACTGATTTTAACACTGACCATGTCGATCTATCATTTATTAGGTTAGACCTAATGATAAAAGGCAAAGACCACACTCATTCCCGAACACAGTGTTTGCACGATAAATAGTAGTAATAATAGAGATGGGCGACTATATTAAACCAGTTGTATAATTCCTTGAATATTCACCTACAATAAAACGCCGCAAATTTAAATGTTGGCAAAAATGCGGCCCAGCTCTAGTACATAAACATGAGACCCACATTCAGACAGATAATGTGTTTATTGCATTGTTTGGACTCACATACACTTGTCCTACGCTCAAATACATCTTACTCAGCGCACTCTTTTAAACACTTCTTTTTTTTTTCTACAACACCAAGCTGCAACAATTGAATTTTGATATATACTTGAGAGTCAGGTATTCATTAAGTTTTAAGAATGAATGAAGACTGAATACGTATAACATTACTACCATTTGGATGGATTAAAGCAAATATAATATATATTCCCCTCCCCCCCCCCCCCCCAGCCCCCCCCAGTCCCCCCATCACTTACCATGCTCAAAAGTATGTATGTTGTAACTGTGAGGAGAGGCGTCCGCCACTGAATGGCCAAGAGGTGCTTGAATTTTGTTTCTTCTTCTCCAACAGCGGCCATGCATGTAGAAGAGACACACCAAAACGCGAGCACAGGAGCCTGGAGGAAAGGGTTACAGGAAAAGCCTGTGTTTGGTGGTTTTTGGGGAAAATAATCCCTCCTCCGTCGGTGCAGAACATCTTTGGCTTTAATTTTGGTTTGTAAATGAGTCGTCAAATTAGAAATCTGTGCAGTTCATAAGCTTAGTAAAAGAACCCCTCACAGCTAGGTGGAATAGATACATAAACGTCTAGC
Source organism: Ascaphus truei (assembly GCA_036426205.1). Lineage (NCBI taxonomy): Eukaryota > Metazoa > Chordata > Amphibia > Anura > Ascaphidae > Ascaphus > Ascaphus truei. The sequence goes on along the minus strand of WSYH01008642.1, from coordinate 20,057 downwards.
TAAGCAGCGCATCACAGTGCCCCTTCGTCATTGGCACTTTTCAGAGTTATTGGACCAGCCCCTTCATTCCTGAACACACCCAGTTCTGTTACAATTGAGAATGGACGGTAAGGCTAATTGGCTACTTCTCCCAGTCTAGGACATCAAAAATAGGATCGGCGTTTCATCTGTAGCAATGGCTGTACCAGCAAAATTTAATTCTCAAATCCCTGATGTGTACACGGGATCAGCACCAATATTACACACAACATATACAGTCCTGTCTTGTTTGGAGTACATCATCGTTCACTGTCAGGTAACTTCCTTCTTTGGTGTCGGTCTTCTTTATCTTAGCATTATTCCAGTATATGTGATACACCGTACTTTTGACACGCCCCCTCAAATTAACCCACTGTCCATGCTCGAATATAATAAAGGTAATGACCTTTCATATGAAGTCAAGGGAATACCAAAAATTACCTCGTGCGCTCTCTCGTAGACATAATTGCAATAGCGTATAAAAATATTACCATAACCAGAGAAGGCCCTACGTTGATATCACAATTCGCGTGTAGTCTCTGAGGTCCACTGCCCGCTGCTTGACCCTAGAGGCGACTTTCCTGCCCCAAAAATTCAGCAAGGAGGAACCCCTTGTTTTTTGTTTCTCCTTGCATATTTGAAAGTAAATGTGCAATGATAAACTAAAATTGCCTTATTACAGCCACATGAAAAATCCAAGAGTGGCGTCAACTACACTGTGCAAGTAATACAAGCAATAACGATGTAAGTGAGAAGAAAGTGGGTAATGGGAATGAAAGAATGGAATAATTTCACCAGTGTTAACTATATTGAATGGGGGGCGTTACATGACTGAATCGATCATGAAGAACTGAGCTCGCCCTGGATCTGACTAGCTCACTTTTCCTACCACACACCGTATACAGTAAGGTTTAGACCATATATTTTTAAAGCTGTAACCCCCTGGTAAAACAGCACGGCTATACAATATCTTTCTCCTACTGTGGTAATCCTGTTTAAGGGTCAGCGCCATAGTACTATGGGTTTTCCCTCCCTTCACGCCGCCTGGCCCTGAGTGATAGATGCAGGCCCTGACTACTGCTGCAGGCAAGAGACAGAGGGAGGTTCTTGCTGACATCATGAAGTCGGTGTGGGATGACTCTATTAGTCAGCCAGTTCTCTCTGTATTGACAGTGATTCTAGTCTCTGTCTGTCTGGAGTTGGAGGTAAGAGTAGAATCAGCTCCGTCCTGGGAGCAAGCGAGAGAGAGAGAACTCTGGCTTACTTGGAGAGTGAAGCAGAGCTCTCGGGTGACAATGCTCCTCACCCGATGGAGGGGTGGTGATGGTGGAGTAAATCTACCCCCACCAGAGATACCCTCTGAGGTGGGCATGGTGGGGTATTGACGGCCCTAAAGACACATCCGTGAGTCACTCTTGGAGAAAGGAGAGCGAGAACGTCTGTACACCTTGGGGATCTTGTGTGGCTGCTGTTGTTGTTGCTCTGCTGTGTGTGCTGCCAGGCTGCTGGTGCAGTCCAATCCACAATAAGAGGACTGCTGATTTACAAGAGACTGTCGTGTGATTATGGAGCATATCCACCCTGGGACCAGGGTTCATTTCTATCTAATACGGGTCCTACCACCATCGCCGGGGAAGGTATAGAGGATGGAGACGCTGGCACCCCCTAAAGACAATAATGAGCAATTACCTCAGAAGCCTGGTTCTGTGTCCCCAACATCAACGCGGGAAGACTCAGGCCCTCACTGTTACGCACTGCGTACGCACCACTCAAGCACGTAGGTAACCAGCGCCCTCACAACACCCGTAGATATACATCTGTGTTCTGGGGGGGTGGGGGTGGAATATGGGTAAGCATTCGAATTACAGAACACACGTAGTTACAAGATAATATGTAATCTTACTGATCTAATCTACCCTAACACCACTGCGGTATGTCCTATTCCTCAGGTCGGTCTGGCTGGGAAAGTGCGGGCCTCTTACCTTCTCCTGCCACAATTCTTGCACGTCAGTGTGCCTCTCATGTGCGTCATGTTGCTATGACAACGGGACGCACACAAGTTGTCATTATTTTTGGCTACCCCAAGCGCCTCAGGGAGGGTAATGCACAATAGAGACTGCACAGGAGAAGGTAAGAGAGTGACAGAGCCACTGTTACTCTACCCCGACATTAGTTATATATGTTGTTGTGGAAGAGCGAGGGCTCTTATAGCCATGAAGCCGGACCTGCTCAGGTACCTATATAACAACGAAGACAATTATTGTATACCCAAACACAAGGCAGTAGACACTAACTTATGCTGATGAATAAACTGTTGATGCAAGGTGTTTTCAGCAGATTATATTGGAATGCTAGTCACGGAAACAGCATGCTGTCTGTATAAAATTGAAGGTGCTCCCCCCTATTTAAATATCACTCGCCACCCAGCGGAAATCCCATAATCCCTCTGCATCCACTGAGCAGACCCAGCGTTGCCAAACGCAGGCACACTTTCATTAGCAAGTTAAAAGGCACACCCGCGGTGTACTCAATCCACACACTAACTTCCTACAACAGGCTTTCATGCAAGGTTCCTACTCTGTGATAATTGAACCTGTACTTATTCTTAAACTCGGTGCGTTATTGTGGCCTCTCGTGGAAATGTTACATCTATCTATCCATATAAACAACCTCCTCCATCCGGCCCACACCCAATCATCACACACCCCCTGGATATACTCACAAGCCATTGCATATCACTGAATGTTGGTGGAGAACTCTGAAAACCGCACAATGCCACCAACAACCGCACACTCAAAAAAATGGCAAACATCACAAAACATTACAACATGCAGAACAATACTCAAATGTCTATTTATAAAAACGGTTACTCTCTTCGGGGCGTTGATTAAACATTAACCCATGCCCTCCCTTTCGTCAACTCTTCCCGATACACAGAGAATAACCCGTTCAAATTCAACAAGGACTACAAACATTTTTTGCCCATATGATCGTTTGACGGCGCTCTGCGGTTATCGGGCCTAACGGGAAGGGTTACAGTACTGGCTGTGTTGGGACGCCTCCTTTCTGCCCACATCCTGCTCTTTTTGGAATCCCAAGCGTTAAATGGACACTGAGCGGCCGTCCCCAACGTGATATCGGCCGGACATCAAATGACGTCGAGCTTTACCATGGCAAACGACCACCATACGACGACACGTTGTGACGATCCACAGCGTCATTGACGCTGGATGTCCAAAGGATATTTAAAAACGCAGAGACAGAACATTAAAACACAACAAAGCCAGTTTTTAGACACTCCAGTGGAAACTTATACATACGATACAGGCCTAAACAGTTATATGTATAAATACTCTTTAAGTAAAATGTCTTTTCGTGTTGACATTTTTGGCCAAAATTGTGTAGCCCTCGAGACGCCAAAGACGCACGGCAGACCACATTCAGGGGTACCTAATGCAATATAAATTCTTAATATACCTGTGTAATAACAGTAAGAATGATTTCTAATAAATACTGTCCAATAAGTTGCCAAGTTCTAAGTCTGATTGAAAGCTTTTATAACCTGTACATTACCAGGCAAAAAAGGTCCCTGTATTGGAGTGTCACAGCACCAACTGCAGCAAGCAAGTTCCCCTGAGTGGAAAAAACTAAAAACCATTTTACTTAATAGATATTTAGAACGACTGGATATGAGTTTCACTGGATGTGTAAAACTGAGCGTTGCTGGTTATGTCCTCGTTCTCTCGTTCTCTCTCTGGTTTAAATATATATTTGCCATGCCTCAAGTAAGCACTGCCGCTGTGACACCACTGCTTATATATATCGTGGTGGTTATTTTGGGGGTTCAATAGGAGCTTTATAGGTGTGCCGTAATGTTTTACAATTCTTGTTCAGCTATAGTCTTGGCTGTTGGAGGGTGGCAACCTCCTACCTAATTGAAGCCACCCTCTCCACATTTAAATGGTATGGGGCTCCTCCCATAGCATCTTCCACTTCAGGGTGAACTTGATTCTTGCTTGCTGCAGTTTGGCTGTGACAACCCAATACAGAGGCTTTCTCGGTAATGTACAGGTTAATAAAGCTCAATCAGACTAGAACTTTGCAACTAATATTGACAGATTGATTATAAATCCTTCTTCTGTTATTACACAGTGTTATAAGAATATTATTACGTTGACGGGCCCCAGAAATGTGGTCTTGCCGTGCCGTTGGCTCAGATGGGCTATCAACAATTTCTGGCCAAAATTGTCAACAAAGACCATTGTTACTTATTAGATAGTTTATACATATATGTTTTAGCCGTACCGTGTATAAGTTTCACGGAATGGCACTGAAGCCTGTCCTGTGTTGTAATGTTCTGTCTCTGGTTTTAAATAATATTGCCCATGCTCAGTAGCACTCGGCTGGTGACACTACATATCTGGCTCTATATATTGTTGTGGTTTTTGGGGGTTCAATGGAGCTTGTTAGGTGTCCATAATTTTTGGGATTCCAAAGGAGCAGGAGGTCGGGCCGACCAGGAAGTGCCATGGGGGGGTTGGCCAATTTGGAACTCCGCTGTCGGAGCAGGGTGGGGGTGGGGTCACATGCTACCTGGTCAGAACCCCCACTGCAGCGTAACTTCTGGCAACCGGTTTCCCCTAGTCTGAAAGCATAAGGTTTCCTACAACTAGTGTGATCGAATACACCTTCCAGTAATAATATTACAATGAATTGTTTGGTGTTGCTACGGAACTGCCTTCTTAAGTTACTAAAAAGCCCTCGTAACAGGCAAGAGTTAGGACTGGTTTGACCTTGTGCAGATTACAGCCAAAGAAGACGATACACTGTACGGAGAACCTGTGAAGATGTCCCACACTGCTCCTTAGGGCACAACCACCATCAGACTATATAAACAGACAGAGGGAAAACGTTGGCACTTACAGAGGCCAATGATATGGGCAATCCCCTTTCTGTATCGATCCATGTGTTTGCTGATATCCATGTGTTGCAGGTCCCTCAGAAAGGCAGAGTGTTTAAGGGACAGCCCTGTGAGGCACCAAAAGAATCACTCACTCGACAAGGATTTGGAACGCAGATGTGCACAGGTCTCGCTAGCAGCACAGAAAGGGGCTAGGTGCAATCATACAGTACAAGTTATTGGCAGGACTTGATGAAGGTAGGCCTATATGGGTTAATTGAAGAATCGTCATTAAATATACAAGATGAAACCTGTTAGGAGAGCGAGGAGAAAGCGACATTCCTGCTCCAGGACACTTACCTGCCCCTATCAGCGTCTCACACCCCTAGGTTTTTCTGAGATATTGAATTTTAAATGTCCGCACCTTGTCTGGGAGACCAAATGGACCCCGACTGCCCACTCACGAGATCCTAATGCCAAAAAAAAGCTACATGTTATCAGGGCAGGAACATGGGCCTTTCATTACAAGAACCGTAACGACCGCCTGTTATAAAAAATAAATAATATACTGATGCTTAAATCTAAATAAAAAGACCACCCAGTGGAGCCCACTTACATGAAAGACATTGGGAACCAGAGCTTCTGGGACTAAGGATAATGGTAGCAATTGCCTGCCTTAAATCACCCAGCCATATATGCAGTGGATGCTCTCTCTGTTATATATCGTGCATTAATGCAGGTCGCTGCAAACCCGATTCAATTAGTCTACAGTATCTGGATGGGGATATTTGTTAGAAACAGAGTTATTCATTCCAATACTACGATCCTATAAAGTACAGACTGTGCTGTGTACAGTAAACAGCCAGTGGGAGAATTACAGCTCCACGCTGGAAACAGCTAACACATGATGCTCGCTACAAACCTTACCAACTCGGGCTGAGAGGGCAAATCTGTAACCGTTTAGTATCTACTCAGAACAGATATACAACCAGTCACGCAGAAGCACATGCTAAACACACGAACTAACAACAACTGGCATGGGGAACAATAAGGACTCTGGATGCATAGAGGCAAATCTGACAATTTGTACATTGTTTTTTTAACATGATCGCCCATTTGGTCACCCTTCTTCGATGAACTTGAGGAACTTTTGTCCGCTGCCATTTCCCCACCAAAATGGACAAGCTTATGGCAGGTAGGGAGCAATAGCTACCTGAACAGCGGTATCCACCGGCACCAGTACTAACTAATGCATCCTCAATTGGGAGAACATCAGCTCTCAGCACTCAGCAACATGGACTGGGCACTGAGAATCACAGACTGAATTGTGGTTTTGTTTTGAATGTATAAAGAATCTGTGTGTAGTGCTAGGCTAACGCTGGAAATGGATTCACAAGTCTCAGATGTGCAAATTGGCTAAATCAGATACCCTAAATCTATTTCCTTCACCTCCAAGGCCAGCTCTGTGCATGGGGGAAGTTATACTATCTTGTTTCTTCCATTATCAAAAATCAGGTTAATGCCATAAATGAAAAAGTCACTGCTCAAATGGCTTAATAAGGTATACAATAGTAACACCCCCCAAACAAGTGTGTCAACAACAAGCTCTCAGAGACTCTATAATCTCAGTATTTATACAAAACCCAATTAGCTGAATAGGACGGGTGGATTGCCCAATCATGTGAATCAAATAACAGCAAAAAATTCACCATAGAGGAAAAGCAATTCTTAACAGATATTGGCACTTTTCATTTACCTTTAGTACAAATATAAATATCAAAAAATCAATACAATCTTTATAAAGAGCCGGCTTGATACTAATCTGAGGGATACGTTATGGGTCAGGATCCACACCCATTCAATAAAATGTTTAGTGCCGATTTTCAATCCATTATGCTGCCTTCTATCTTCACGTGCCATGTTGCTGTTTGTAAACAATGCACACACGTTGCTGTATGCTCATGGGTTATAAAACACCATTGAAAAAACAGGTTAAACACCATAATTACAATTGTGATTGAGTGCCACAATTCATCCTCAAATCATCCCCCCCCCCCTCCTCTACCTACTAAAATTGTAAGGATATATGTTGATGGATTTGCTCTCTTTTGTTTGATACAGAGTCAAGGCTGGGGAGCCATATTGGTGTTCAAGTAGTATAGTAAGGAAGGAGGGAGAACAATACTTTTTTGGACCAACATATTTAATACGGTCACAAAATGCTTGTTGAACAGGGTTCTATGTGGTATGGCGAGTATGCCAGACAGAGTATGGCGACAGAGTACAGAATAGAAGGTTTTATAGCCAAGTAGAGTATTGTTCTAGTTAGCACTGTGTGGCTCTTGCATGTCCATTTAAGCCCAGTGGAAGTGCTGTGCTGGGGATAATGGGTGAAGGCAGGGTTTGCAGACCATGTCTAAGACATGCAAATGACCATACAGTAATATTTCCATTGCCAGTAAATACATATGGAGGGGAGTGAGATTAACACAGGAGGGACGCTGGAAGGCAGGGTGTGAAATGTTAAAAAAAACGAGACGACAGTGTCTTACGTTTCCTATGTATGCATAGTGGCATAGACAAACAGGAGACACAGGAGTGAGATTTGAATCGAACAATAGTGTTTATGCAACCCAAGCACATACAGGGTGGTGTGTAGATGTATGTGCCTACATACACACCACAAACCACACTCACACACCACAACATTAAATACCATCACAAATACAGCAAATCAAATTCAGAATTATTAACCGTTTAGTACTTGGTAAGCTGCATAGATGCCATCTTTATACAAGCCCTATAGGATATACAGATGTTAGCAAGCCGTTAATGTTGCCGCACCACTATGCACAATTGACATAGACTTCAGGATTGTGTGTTATACAGAACATAAATTCATATTTTTTATAATATACTACGTCAAATCAGTTCTGTAGTATTAGATATATTACTGATTGCTCATTTTGTGTTACGACTCCAGTGCCACTTTTTTAAGCTTTGGTTGCGATAGCAGGCTCTGGCACACACCTCTTTTGATGCCTGACCCCCCCATCCCCACATGTCGAGCTCTTGGCAAACAAATGATCAAACCATCTCAACGGCTGTTACGCACAAGAGACCCATTGTCTCTTGTTGCGCTTTCCCAACTCAGTCCACAGTTTGTTGCCGCTGGGTAATATCAACATTACTTGTAATATACTCTCTTTGTAAAACTCCAATCCTGTGGCTGTTCACAGTGGGCTACAGTTGTTATTGTTGAATGCTATTTACAGATCTAAGTGGGAGCAGGAGAGCAGGAGAGCGGCGATGCGGTGATCTACCTTGACATTAACTCGTTTATTTACGCAGTATAGATAAAGCTTCTCTCATAGCTCGGACACTGACTACTCTATAATTTCAGAGCCACCAACTCTAGTTAGTCTTGTTCAGACGAATCCAGTCAGTATGTACCCATTTAATCATTTTCAACCATTGTGTGGTTTTATATTTGTTTATTTTTCATTGTGCCTTTTTAGGATAGTATGCAATAAAAATTGATATTTATAATTACTTAAGTATATACTCTACTGTAGGCACCATTAAGGAGTCTCTGTCTCTCCAAGTAACCCAGTCTCCTTATTTTTTTTTCCTCATACCTCCTAGGTAGCACCACGCTCCATATCTCTACATAAGTCGTAACCATTTATCAAGTCGTTGAGGATACGAGGTTTTCTAGATCTAGAATTTTTTCTGTAACCAAGCACGTACTTTTTGTTATATTAAGCCTGAACGTAAGAAGTATACTTTGGGCTTGATTGGACAAGAAGAGGTGTGTGTTAGTGCATATGTTTTTTTGCTTTAATAAAGTACATTTCTTAATAACTAATTGTAAAGCTCTACATGGCAAGGGACTGTGTCTGCAAAAAATATGTCGTCTGTAAGACGCTACATACAGACAGCACAGCGCTATAAACCAGAAAAAAAAAAATAAAATAACAATATAACACCTTCGTGATGCACGTGGAGAAATACATATTATACTTATATATATATATCTATTGCCAAATACAACTATGCTCATCTGCATGTCTTAGCAGTTCTGCAACCCAAATATTATATCAACCACACACACACCACCACAACACCACCCACAACACGTACACGGTAGGGTAAATATTAACTAATTTGAAGAACCTTGAAAAGGAAGTAGGGGAATGGCAGCTAGTTTGGACTGTGTGTATAACCTGGTTGCATATACTGTAAGTCCAGTGCGTGTCGTGACAGATGGTATATTGGACAGTCAAGGGGAGATATAATTGAGCGGGCTAGTGCTGGAGAAAAGTGAATCAGGTGATAGCTGTACATATTAACCCATGTCATGTGCCCACAGTATGACAAATACCAGTATAAATGTAAATAGGTTGTATTCCAAACGAACTTTTCCTCGTTTTCTGTTTCCTGCTCTAACGTCTCCTATAACTTTCTTCTAATAGGGGACTTGTGGAAAGGTCTTTGTTGGCGATCCCACAAAGGGATCTTTGTTGTAACTTTGTTTTTTTTGAATGGCGCATCTAATACTACAAACAAAAAGTTCTATCTTTTGGTCTAGGTCCCCAAATGGACTCAATGGCAAGGATTAAAAAAAAAAAACGAGTTTGTTAGGAGAAAGGGGGAGATAGAGGGGGTCGTAGGGGACCAGGAAATGGGGGGGGCGGGAGGGGACAGCAAAGGGGGCGGGAGGGAAGAGTCAGAGAGGAGAATGCAGGGGAGGAGAGCCGCTCCTCCTTTATATACTGCGACCGTCCAGACTACTACACCCCCCTCAATCTTGCTTCTAAAAACAGCTGGTCTAAGTGAATGATTAGACGTGTAGTGTGTGTAGTTTAGCCTTCTTGTAATCGTCCACGTATGTAGCATTCAAGGGACAGCACCAGTCAGTAAGTAATCATAATTTTCATATATTTGATCGAGAACACAAAAACGCTACGATTCGGTCCCCAGTGGGACCGAACCAAGGTTAGGTCCCACTGGGGGACCGAAACGTCGGGTTTTTGTGTTTCTATCAAATATAGAAAATTCATGATTACTTACCTGATTTACTTACTTGCGTGCTGTCCCTTGATGTCGTGTTGTGCAACCGGTATCGTATGGTCTATATTATAATATATATGTACATACACCGTAAAATCCGGAAGTAAAGCCGGCAACAAAACTTTTTCCCCACGCTTTGTGAAACCTGCGGCTTTATACAATGACGACGGCTAATATATGAATTTTTCCCTGCTTTCTGACTCTCCCTCTCGCGCCCCTCCATCTCATGGATGTCCACGCTCCAGCGCCCCCCCTCGCGAGCTCGCGTTCACCTATCCCCCGCAAGCCGGTGTCCACATTCCCCGAGAGCCCACTCTCCCGCCTCGCAGAGTAGCAGCGCGGCTCTAGCTATTGAGGCCTTATCTGCACTGTGCTTTGCTGAAGAGTCCTGGACGTGCCTCCATGCTAATGGAAGAAGAGGTATTTCTAATTTTAATGTGAGGCTGCTGGGGGTTTAATGAATAGAGTGCTGGGGGCTTGATGTGACGGTGCGCAGGGTGGGTTAAAGTGTGAGGTTGCTGGGGGGCTTACCGTGTGGTGTGGCGAGGGAGGGGTGAGTGATGTGCTGGGGGGCTTGGGGATGTGTGGGTGCGGTGGGGGTGATGTGAGGGGTGGCAGTGCTGGGGGTTAATGTGAGGGACATGGGGGTCTAATTGATACGGTTGCTGGGGGGTTAATGTGCGGTGCGGGGGAAGTGTGCTGGGTTTATGTGAGGTCCTGGGGGGCTTTTGATTGTGGTGGCAGGGGGGTTGATGTGGTGTTGCAGGGGGGGGTGTGGTTGATTGTGTTGGGAGGGGGGATTATGTGTGGTGCAGGGGGGGGGTTGATGGCTGGCGATGCAGGGGGGGGTTAGTGTGGTTGTAGGTAGCAGGAGGGGGTTGCTGTGTGGTTGCGAGGGGGAGGGGTGCACAGGTCGTGGACTTGTACAAGCGGGGGAGCTGTGCGTGCAGAGAGGGATTGATGTTGATGTGTGAGACGGTGGGGGGGTTCATTTGTTGAGGGGCTGAGGGGCTTGATGTGAGGGTGCCTAAGGGAGGTATTGTGAGTGCTAGGTGGGCGGCCTTGTGTGTGGGTAGGGGGCAGGGGGTTGTGTGTGGTAGCAGGGGGGGGTTGAGTGTGGTGCAGGGGGGGTTGCGGTGTGGTGCGAGGTGGGAGGTGATGGAGGAAGGGTGCTGGGGGGTTGACGTTAATGTTGAGGGCTGGGGGGTCTCATGTGGGTGCTGGGGGGGTTCATATGTGAGGTGCTGGGGGTAATGTGAGGTGTGGGGGCTGATGTTGAGGTGCGTTCAGGGGTTATAATGTGAGGTGCTGGGGGGGCTAGATGTGTGGGTGCCACGGGGAGTCGGTTGATGTGTGTGGTGTTGCAGGGGGGGTTGAGTGATGTGTGGGGGTGGGTGAATGTGAGGTGACTGGGGAGAGTAATGTAGTGCTGGGGGCGCTCTCTTGATGTGAGTTCTGCTCCAGGGCGTTAATGTGGTGATGGTGAGCTGGGTCGGGCCGTTGATGTATGGTGCAGGGGGGTTGTGTGGTGCAGGGGGGGTTGATGTTATGTGCTGGGGGTTAATGTGAGGTGCAGGGGGGTTGATGTGAGGTGCCGGGGGGGTTGATGTGAGGTGCAGGGGGGAGAGGATGTAGAGGTGCAGGAGGGGGTGGTGATATGTGTGGGTGTGTGGCAGGAGGGTATTGTGGTGCGCGTGATGTGGAGGGTGAAGATATATTGTGTTGTGGGTTGAGGGGGAGAGATGGGGGTAGAGAGAGATTAGGGAGATCGACAAGGTCACTTCCTGCTGCTGCTTGCATAGAGCGTTGCACACGGCAATGGCTTGCTATGGACGCAGAGTATACTAGTTATGTGAGGACTGGGGGGATTAATGTGAGGTGCTGGGGGGCTGATGTGAGGTATGCTCACCGGGGTTAATGTGAGTGGCTGGGGGGTCCTTGATGTGGGTGGGTGCCAGGGGGGGTTGAGTGTGGTTGCTAGTGCGTGGGTATTGATGTTGTGAGTGCTGGGGTGTTGAGTGGAGGTTGGCTGGGGGGTTAAGTTGAGGGGCTGGGGGTTAATGTGAGGTGCTGGGGGTTGGTAATGGCGAGGTCCTGGGGGGGTTGATGTGTGGTTGCAGGGGGTGGGTTGATGGTGGTGCAGGGGGTTGATGTGTCGTGCTAGAGGGGGTTGACTGTAGTGGCCTCGCAGGGGGGGTTTGATGTGTGGGCCGGGGGTGAGGTGTGTTACAGGGGGGGTTGAGTGGTGCAGGGGGGGTTGATGTGAGTGATGGGGGGTTGAAGGGGGGGTTAAGACTTTGTAGGTGCGGGGCTTGAATCGTGATAGGTGTCTCATGGGTTTATTTTGTGAGGTGCTGGGGTGTGCTTGTTGAGTGATTGTGTTGCAGGAGGCGGTGGTTGATGTGCGTGTTTGTTCAGGGGGGTTTGAGGTTGGATAGGGGGGTTAATGTCGGTGCTATGGGTGGTTGACCGCTCGGTTATGTGGGTGCCTGGGGGTTATGTGGAGGTGCTGGGTGGTTCATTTGGGGTGGCTTGGGGGTTCTGTGAGAGTGTTGTGGGGGGTTAATGTTGGACGGTGGCTGGGGGTGATGTGAGTGCCATTAGGTGGTAATGTGAGGTGCTGGGGGTGGCTTAGAGTTGTGTGGTGCAAGGAGGGGGTTGGGTTAGATTTGTGGTGCAGGTGGGGTGAACAGGAATGTGCTGGGGGTTATATGTGATCTGGGTGCGGGGGGCGTTTTCGGTTACCTGTGATCTTGTGCTGGGGGCTTCTCTTGATGTGGAGTGGCTCATGGGGTAATGTGAGGTGATGGGGGCTTGATGTATGGTGGCAGGGGGGTTGTGGTGGTGCAGGGGGGGTCGATTGTATGGGCTGGGGGGTTAATAGATGAAGGTGCCGGGGGGTTGATGTGAAGGTGCAGGGCGGGGTTGATGTGAGTGCAGGGGGGAGAGGGATGTGAGGTCGCAGGCGGTGGGATATGTGTGGTGTGACATGGAGAGGGTATTGTGTGTTTGACTGTGGAGGGGGTGAGGAAGTACTATGTGTGGGAGTGAAGGGGGAGAGATGGGGGGACGAAGAGAGATCAGGGAGTATCGCAAAGGTTGATTGAGGGGCCTGGGGGGATATGAGGATGATGGATGAAGGGTGCTGGGGAGATATGAGGATGATGATGAAGGGGGTTTAAGGTGCTTGGGGGGGAAGATAGATATATGAGGATTGAGATGAGGGGTTCAGGATAGTGCTGGGGGGAGATATGTGAGGATGATGATGAGGGGTGCATAGGGGAGGTATATGAGGAATGATGCGTGGGAGGGCGTGCTGGGGCGAGATAGGAAATGAGAATCTTGATGATGAGGGTGTTGGGGTTGGATGGGGGAGAGTATTATGACGGATGATGATGAATGAGGTGGCTGGAGGAGGCTGATGATGATGCTGTCTGTTGATTGATGTATGATGATGATGATGATGATGATTGCTGATGATGATGATTGAGGATTGATGATGATGATGATTGATGATGGATGATCTTACCAGTGCAGCCCAATTTTTTTTTTCCTGGATCACAGTTGGCCCTTCTCACACGGTTATGAGGTGTGCCAGGCCTGCCGATGCATTAGAACAATGAAATTGCCGAAGGGTTACGGTCAAAAACTTTTGTTTAATGTTTAGATTTACACCGAGACGTGCTCAAACTTGCCCCATCAATTCTCTGATTACGGTAGTCATTGTCCACCCTAATCATGGCAAAAGGACACGTGCTTGGAACAGAATTCCCATATTCCTCTGTCTCCCACTTTAGTTATGGGATCCATTTAGTACCTTGTTCATTTGCCTGTCAGTTTCCCCCTGTCCAGCAGCAACGCTGCACGTAAAGAGCAACGTTATGCTACATGTTGTAGTTCCCCAGACATTTATGTGAGTAAGTGCCATAGCAGGCCCCAGCCTTTCTCCGCACAGAAGTGTGCTAGTCTAGACCCCCTTCTTGTTGTATAAGTGTAGGTCTGTGTACCAAGGATATTCCCTTACCCACACTGGCCTCCTCACTTCTTTACCCTGGACTCGGAGTGGAGTACTGCTGCTATTACCCCAAGCAAGGCCTTTTTGTTACACGTTCATCCTTGATACACTGCACATCAGACAGAGAAAAGACGCTCTCTCCATATGACATTCTACAAGCAACCCATCTACCTCAATTCCCTCAGTAAGTAAAATTCAAGACAGAGAAAAGGACTTGTTTGGCTTGGAAGAGGTGCGACATGAGTTAAGATACTGGAGTCTTCATACACCATTCGGGACCCTGGCTCAGGATACACGGGAGAAATGCATTATGATGCAGCTTCAAGTTGAAGGCGATTGATCTGGCTCGTTGCGAAAAGGAAATAGGAGTGCTGGGCACAGGGAGCTCTGGTTCGCAATAGTCGCTAAACGTCGGAAACAGCAGCGTGATAGTGACTTGATCTCGCATGCACAAAAAATGACAACTACTTAAAGCGTGATAGAGGGAAGAAACATCCAGATGGCCACCGAACTAAGAAAATGAGAGGTCGTAAGACTGGTGTCAACACACAGAGGAGCAGTACGGCCGAGGTGTTTCATACTGTGCAGATCCGACTGAAAGCCAAAACAATCGCCACCGCCTAATGAAGTTTGAAGATTTTAAGGTGGACCATCGTGGGTTGTCTCAGATTTATGAGAGTAAATGGCTGTCATCCGGGTGAAACGGACGATACTGGTAAGCAGCTCCTCACGACCTACGAGGCAAAAGGGACAAAAAAGTCTTCAAAAACATCGGCAAATCCACTTATTGCACAATGAGTAGCGGAGCCTGTTCATTGGCCCGCACGGACATGCATAAATACGGATTTGAGGTTCCTTTGACGTTTGACTGCCTCATCACTCGGACTACCGGTCAAAAGGAAGGACGAATCTCCGACGATTGGTGAGAATGAATAAAACAATTAGGGCATAAAAAACGCACTTCACCTGTTTGTTGTGCAGCTGGTACGGTCATTCGTTGGGAATGGACAGAGAGAAAAGATCACCGATAGGTGCGATGAGTAAACGCACGACGATGCCAAAGGGAAAATTCCCGAGAGGAATTGTTGTGAAAGTAAACAAGAAAAGGATGGATGACGGAAGACAAGCCTAATGCGTCCCATGAATGGCATACGGAGTAGGTTAGTCCAGCGACCCGGAGGATTCTTGACGGGAACAAGGGCATCCATTGCTCGTTTTGGAGAGCATGAGGCCCCCATAACAGATTCGGTGTGAAAGAAGCATCAGAGACAAACTCAATTAGCGTGAGGGGGCACAACAAAGTTTTTTGCAGCCACTCGACATCAGTTAAATCGTGCATTTAAGGTGGTGCTCCGTGTCAGTGGGAGGCTTGGATGACAAGTGAGGGAGAAATCCTTCACTAAAACGAGTCCGCATGGAGAGAACTTATGGTCAAGTTGCCAGTGGGTCTGACAGCGTGGTGAGCATTATCAAAAAATCCACTATCATAAACGGGTTTCGAAAAAGGCTGGACGAGCGTGTGAAGAGGGCTCTCAGCGGGGGATTTGCCTCGGATGGAAAAGTGACGAGAGCGGACATGAAAACGATACAATATGGATGTGTTGAAGCAAGTCTGAGGGCTATTCAACTCCGGACGACGAAGGAGATGACTGCTAGTGGGTTTCAGTGAACCGGAGGACGGAAGATAGTTGACCAATGGACTTTTTGGTAGGCTACTGTTTACTGCTAATTTTTTATTCTTTTGTTACAAGCCGTTGTTCGTTAAAGGCCTATCTTATTGTTGTTAAAGCCGGGTTTTGTAAAGCATGTGTAAAGTTCATTTTGCCTCCTGTCTGTCTGTGTCTGTCTGGTATTGTCTGTGTCTGTCATGGTTTCTGAATCGTTATGCGTCTGTCTGTCTGCGTCTGTCTGAGGTCTGTCTTCGTCTGTCCTGCCGTATGTAGCGTCTGCTGCCGGTCTGTCGATTGTCTGCCTAGTCTGCTAATGTCGACCTCTGTCTGCCCGGTATGTCTGCCTCTGTCTGCGTCGTCTGTCTGCTATGTCTGCGTTGTCTGTCTGCGTATGTCGCGTCGCTGTCTGCGTCGTCTGCGTATGTCTGCGTAGTCTGCGTCGTTCGAGTCGTTGTCTGTGTATGTTTGTCTGTGTCTGTCCTGTCTGTGTCTGTCTGTCTGTCTGTGTTTGTCTGTCTGTCTGTCTGTGTCTGTCGGTCATGTATGAGTATGTTGCGGGTCTGTCTATGCGTCTGTTTGTGTTTGTCTGTGCTGGGTCGGTTGGTCTGGCTGTCTGTGTGTGTTCTTGTCTGTCTATGTTTGTCTGTCATGTCTGTCTGTCTGTTGTGTCTGTTGTTCTGGATGTGTCTGTCGTGTCTGTCGTGTTGGATATGTCGTTCGTCTGTCTGTGTCTGTCTGTCTGAGTTGTATGTCGTATGTCGTCTGTCTGTGTCTGTCTGTCTGTCGGTCTGTCTGTGTCCTGTGTCGGTCTGTGTATTGTGTCTGTCTGGTGTGTCTGTTCTGTTGTTGTGTATGTCGTTGGTCGGTGTCTGTCTGGTCTGTCTGTTGTCTTGTCTGTGGCGTCGTTGATCTGTATCTTGGTCGGTCTGTGTCTGTCTGGTGTTGTCTGTGTCTGTCGTATGTGTCTGTATGTGTCGTCTGTATGTGTGTGTCTGGTCGGGGCTGTGTCGTCTGTGTCTGTGTCTGTCTGTGTAGTGGTCTGTGTCTGTCTGTGGTGTCTTGTGTCGTCTGTCTTCCGGTGTGTCTGTCTGGTCTGTGTGTCTGGGTTGTCGTGTTGTCGTGTCTGACCTGCTATGTCTGTGATGGTCTGCCTGGTCTGTGTGTTGTCCAGGTATGTCTGTGTATGTCTTCAGTTGTCTGTAGTCTTTCTGTGAGGGTCTGTTCGTCTGTGTTGTCTGTCTGTGTCTGTAGCGTCTGGTCTGTCGTCTGGTCTGTGTATGTCGTGTATGTCCTGTCTGTCTTGTCTGTCTGTCTGTCGTGTGGTCTGGTCTGTCTGTAGGTGTCGTCTGTCTGTCTGTGTCTGTCGGTCTGTATGTGATCTGTCTGGCTGGTCTGTCTGTCTGTCTGGTCTGTCGTGTTGTCTGTCTGTTGTGTCTGTCTGTGTATGCTGTGTATGTTGTGTTTGTCGTGTCTGTCTGTGTCTGTCTGCGCGGTCTGCGTCGTCTGCGTCTGTCTGCGTCTGTCGTGTAGTCTGTGTCTGCTGTCTGTGTTGTATGTCTGTCTTTCTGTGTGTCTGTCTGTCTGTGTCTGTCTGTCGTCTGGGTCTGTTGTGTTCGTCTGTGTCTGTCTTGTGTCTGTCTGTCTGTCTAGTGTGTAGGAGGTCTGTCTGTGTTCTGTGTAGCCGATCTGTGCTGTCTGTCTGTGTCGTCAGTCTGTTCTGTGTCTGTCTGTCTGTGTCGTCAGGTCTGTCGTCTGTGGCTGGTCTGTGTCTGTCGGATCTGTGTATGCCATAGGGTATGTTGGTAATGTGTCTCAGCTCTGGTCTGCTCTAGTGTCTGTACTGGGTCTGTCTGGTCTGTTCTGTGTCTGTATGCGGCTGAGGGTCGTCTGTCTGTGTCTGTCTGTTGTGTCTGTCTGTGACTGTCTTGTTCTGGTGTCTGTCTGTAGGTGTCTGTCTGATGTGTCTGTCTCTGTCCTGTACTGGTCTGGTTCGTAGTCTGTGTATTGTCTGTCTGTGCTCTGTCTGGCTGTCGTGTCTGTCGGTCTGTATGTTGTCACGACTGGGACTGTCTGTGGCTGTCTGTGTCTTGTCGTTGTTCGGATTGTTGTATGTGTCTGTCTTGTGGTGTCCTGTGGGTCTGTCTGTGTGTGTACTGTCTGTGTCTGTTGTCTGTCTGTGTCTGTATGTCTGTGTCTGTCAGGTCGTGTCGTCGTCTGTGTCTGTCTGTGTCCTGGGTCTCTGTCTGTCTGTGTCTGTACTGTGTCTGTGTATGTTCGTTGTCTGTGTCTGTGTGATGTCGTTTCTGTCTTATGTCTGTGTGTCTCGTCTGTCTGGTGTCTGTCGTGTCGTGTGTCTAGTCTGTCTCGGTCTGTCGTCTGGGTCTGTCTGTGTCTGTCTGTGTATGTCGGTCTGTCTGGTGTACTGTCATGTGTTATGTCTGTGTGTTATTGTGCTTGTGATGTGTCTGTCTGTGTCTGTGTGTCTGTGTCTGTGCATGTGTCGGTACTGTCTGTTGTCTGTCTGTGTCTGTCTGTGTCTGGTCTGTGGCCGGGCTTGTAAGGGGTCTGTCTGTCTGTGTCTGTATGTCTGGTGTGTACGCGTCTGTGTCAGGACCTCTGTAGTGGTCCTGTCTGTCTGTTGGTCTGTCTTGTACTGTCTGTTAGTCTTGTATGTTGATCGTGTAGTCTGCTGGTATGTCTGTCTGTTGTGTCTGTCTGTCTGTTGTCTGTATGGTCTGGTCTGTGTCTGTCTGGGTCTGTCTGTCTGTTCTGGTCGGTGTATTCTGAGTCTGTCTGTTGGCTGGGTCTGTATGTGTCGTCGTGTTGTCGTGTGTATGTGCTGTGTCTGTATGTGTTGGATGTATGTCTGTGTCTGTCTGTCTGTCTGTATGTCTGTCTGTCTGTCTGTGTTGTTGTGTCTGTCTGTCTGTGTTGTCTGTACTGTGTCGGTTCTGTCTCGTATGTTCTGTCTGTCTGTCTGTGTCTGTCTGGGTCTGTATGTGTCTGTCACTGTGATCTGTCTGTTGTCTGTGGTTGTGTGTCTGTCTGTGTCTGTCTGTGTCTGTCTGTTGTGTCTGTCTGTGTCTGTCTGGTATGTCGGTGTCTGGTATTTGTCTCTGTCTGTCTTTGTCTGTCTCTGTTCTGTCTCTTGTCTGTTGCTGTGTAACTGTATGGTCTGCTGTCTCTGTCTGTCTGTTGTCTGCTGGTCGGTCTGATGTGTCTGTATGTCTGTTGTTCTGTCTGTCTGTGTCTGTATGTTTCTGTCTGTCTGTATTGTGTATGTCTGGTGTAGGTCTTGTATCTGTCTGCTGTCTGTCTGAGTCTGTATTGTGTCGTCTGTCACTGTCTTGTGTCTGTTGGCTGTGTATGTGGTGTCTGTGTCTGTCTGTGTGGTCTGATGTATGTCTGTGTCTGTCGTGCGTCTTGTCTGTTGTATGTGGTAGTTGTGTCTGTCTGGCTGGTGTATGTGTCTGTGTGTATGTCTGTGTCTGTCTGTCTGTATGTGTATGGGTGTCCTGTCTGTGTCTGTTGCTGGCTGTCTGTTGTCTGTCTGTGTATGTCTGTTGTGTATGGCTGTGGTTGTGTCTGTCTGTGTCTGTTGTCTGTGTCTGTCTGTCTGTGTTGTCGGTCTGGTCTGTCTTTGTCGTGTCTGTCTGTCTGTGTCTGTCTGTCGGGTCTGTCTGGTCGGGTAGTGTGTCTGGTCTGTGTGTCTGTCTGTCTGTGTCTGTGTGTGTCTGTGTCTGTCGTCTGTGGTATGCGTGTGTATGTGTATGTTCTGTGTGTGTGTGTGCTGTGTCTGTTGTGCTGTGTGTCTGGTCTGTCTGTGTCTGTGTAGTGTGTTGTGGTCTGTCTGTTTGTCTGTTCTGTGTTGTTGTCTGTCTGTGTGTGTGTGTGTCTGTGTCTGTCTGTGTCTGTCTTGCCGGTGATGTATGCCTGTGTCTGTCCGGCCTGTGTAGTCTGCCTGTGTCGGTCGTGTCGGTCTGGTCAGGGTCTGTCTGCATGTGTCTGTCTGCCTGTGTCTGTCTGCCTGGGGTTCATGTCTGTCTGGTCTGGCGTGTCTGGTATGTTCGGGTCAGTGTCTGTCTGGTGTCTAGTCTGCTGTCGGTCTGGTCTGTCTCTGTCTGGTCTGTTGGGGGGCTGGGTCTGTCTGTTGTATGTGTCCCATGTCGTGTATGCGTCGTGTCTGTCGATGTCGTCTAGTGTTCTGTACTCTGTCTGTCTCCTGTCTGTCTGGTCTGTCTGTCTGTTGTCCTGTCTGTCTGGTGTCGGTCAATTCATGTGTCGTCTGTCTCATGATGATCTGTATGTGTCTGGTATCGTCTGGTAAAATGTGTCTGCAATGTACGGTGTCTGGTATAGTCAATGTCTGTTTGAGTCTGTG